>CALNHX010004556.1:61440-125151 GCA_940337035.1 Agriotes lineatus
GCAAAACTACACATTTCATATTATTATTATATCGAGAGATCCAAAAAAAACTGTTCCTCAGCGGGCTGTGGAAATTCAACCAATGAATAATATGTTGGTGACACTGTACGTCAATGTCAAATTCGAGGTTATCAGGTTAGGTTTTCCGTCACTTATGACACAAAATGAAGCAATTCATAACCTGCTAACCTCGAATTTGACATTGACGTACAGTGTCACCAACATATTATTCATATGTTGAATTTCCACACCCCTCTGAGGAACAGTTTTTTTTGGATCTCTCGATACGTGTTCGTGCTTCGTAATAGTAAAAAGGACTTATAAAGGATCAGTGGAAATTTATTGTGTATTTGAGGAAAAACCGGAAAAACTTTCCATTGTGATGCGTTAATTTTGTCCAGGAGTATATTTATTTAAAAACAGCGAAAACATAATTTGTATAAGCATGGCACTGTAAAATTATCCGCTTGGTCTCCCAAGTTATCAACATCTACAAACGCTTAAATTAAAAAAAAACACCTTCAGTCTAAGCCGGGTGTTCTATTTAAACTAGGAGTTAATAAAAAGAGATATAAAAAAACAAAAGAAACCCATTTTAGAAGTATTTAACTGGAAAATCACCTATCTCACATCAATACACATTAAAAATGTAATAAAAATGTAAAGTTTGAAAAACATCGAAAGACACTGAAAAATTTCAAGAGTAAACACCTACTTCCGGTTATGCGATTTTCTTCAAAAGCTTGCTGGCGCATCTACATAGTACACAAAACAAATATATGAAGTTTCAACGCCATACCTCTTTTCGTTTTTTAGATACTCTGTTCACAGACACACACACAGACCGATGAAAAAAAATATGTTTTTTAGGTTCAGGGGACTCTAAAACGTGAAGATCTGTTGAAAACTCAATTTCGAATTTTTGGTGTGAATCTAATACTTCCTTTATTCTAAAAGAAAGTACAAATTAAATCATAAATACTTTTTTAGTAATTCTTGGTAATATTACATCAATAAAGATAACAAACGCGAACATAAAAAATTACATTGCATATTTCCATTAAGGTGGGACCAACTTACCATACTTGTAATGTGTTTGTTATACCAATTTCGTATTGTAAGAATTATTTAATACGATGGTTTTGTGGCATAAATTATTCGTACTAATCAAAGATTTTATACTTATTTAGAATCACCTAGTTTACTTTACCATATGATCACCATACATACTTGTAAAAATCACTTTAAACTCGGCGTTATCTGTGTCAATGCCACTAAGGAACTAAAGCACTAACGCAGTCGGTGTTTATATTTTTACAATCTGCTAGACTTGCTGATGTGCGGTTAATCTGAATTTTGGTTTGACTCCCACACGTGTGGTTTTCATTAATAGTTCCAAAAAGATCGAATTCAGCTGACACCATTCTTATTAGTACTCGTATGCATATCCTGATTGTTAATGTGTTGGTAATTACCATTTCTTTAACCCAAGACCGGCTGACTCCATGTTCTACTCTGATTTGGGTCTGTTCGAAAACTGCACAAATAATTTTCAAAGGACTGAACTCAAAACATGTCATTGCGTTGTCAGTTGCTATAATCACCAACCACTTTTACTGGGAACTGTGGTTAGGTATTTTTCTAGTTTTTAGAATGTCTGATTACCTGTACATAAGTGTGGAAATAAATCATTATTTCATTATTTCATAAATCTAAAAGATTTCTTAATAAATAACGTTAGATAATCGTATACAGGGTGTTTATTGAAACTCTTCATACTTTTTAGTTTAAAGACTAAAATAAATTTACAAAAATTCCGATTTATTCAAAGTACTTTTAATAGTTAAATCGGGTCTGTTAGAAAACCACCAAGAAATTAACGCATGTAATACAAGAGCAAGGACGATCATCTCTAACTATATTATAATTTTTAATTTCTAGATTTTGGATACCCTTAGTCATTGGCGTAACTAGGATTTTTGGCTGGGGAGGGCCAGGCCCCCCAACCAACCATCGTCAATACCTATGTATACCTATGAAGACAGGAATTTATGTACATGGATAACCTTTTCGCATAAATTTATCTGCTTATTCTTTGATGCCGTTATACGAGGGCAGTCCCGTAAATTTCTGCAGTCTAATAAAACAAAGTTCAGTAACCAAAATTTGTTTTTATTATTTTCTCAAAGTATTCCCCCTTAAACTCAACATTTACGCATTCGGTAAAACCAATTTTCAAAACATAAATTCAACAATTTTTGAGTCACTTGAGAAACAAGGTTTTTGAAGCTTTCTACAGCATCTTCGGGAGTTACAAATCGCACACCAAGCATTTTATCGTTTAATGGAGGAACTAGAAAGTAATCGGAAGGTGCTAGGTCGGAACTGAATGGGGGATAAGTTAGCAATGTTAACTAGAAAGTCTCTAAAAATTATTTTATTTGATGTGCGGTATGACTAGAAGCATTTTCATGGTGCAGAACGATCTCACCCCTTAGGCGCCATAAGCCGAGATTTTTGAATAACGTCTGGCAGGCATATAGTTGTGTACCATCCTGCAGTAACCCTACGTTTATTTTTAAGCACGACAGTTGTGACAGGTCCTGATTTTGAAAAGAAACAAGCAATTATTTTCTTACGAACTCTTCAAGATCGCTTCACTTTAACTGGATTAGGATTTGTTGGAAACATCCATTGGGCTGACTGCCGCTTAGAATCGGGTTCAAATCCATATATCCAGCTTTCGTCACCAGTTATTATGTAAACTGCTTTAGATCTACCTTCATCATATTTCTTATACTGTTCCACATGCTGTTGTTGTGTTTCTGTGTATCTGTTAAACTGTGTGGTATCCACCCAAGACAGATTTTTCTTACACCCAAGTGAGTATGTAAAATCTTGTGTATTGCAGTCATGCCAATGTCCAAGATGCTTTTAATAATTCTGTAAGTGACTCGATTGTCCTACTGAAGCATTCTTCGCACAGCGTCTACGTTCGTATCAGTAACTGCTGAAATTTGTTTTCGCAAAAATCGTCGCTGACTGAAACTCGTTCAAATTTAAATTCATTAAACCAGAAATATGCGCCTGGCCACCAAAATCAGCACGAAGTCATTTCTTTCAGAGAAAGGGAACTTTTAAAGTCATAGTAAATCATGGCTCTAAAATTTTCTCCCCTTATGGTAATTTTTGATGCACAACACTTATTTCAAAACTAACTGTATAGTAACTAAATTTGAACTGTTAAACTAGAAAACAACAAACATTTGTTTATGGCAAGTTACATTTCCATGGTACACTTGATCTATTGGTTTGCAGAAATTATGGGTGCTACCTACTCTCGTAATACTACGTGTCTAAGGAGCATATCAATAAATTATTTTTCGGTTCATAAACAACATAAAAATGTATAGATTACTTCTAGCAACTCAATGAGGTTGACGATAAAAAATATTATTCCAGGAGAAACATCACTTGGTTTCCATTTGTACGTTTTTGAGCCACAATTTAGATTTTTTTCTGCGTATCCTCGAAGCAAATACTTTCTGGAAAACATCAGTATCCTTTTAATTGTTATTGTGATATCTTTTCATTCTATCTTGGGCTAGCAACTGTGGAAATTCAAGCACCACAAAATGTTCTTTGCGGTACATAAAACACTATTCAACATAAAATTCTGAATCGTACTCTTTAAAGCTATAAACTCAACTCTTTCGGCAAGGCAAACATCTAAATAGCAAATCACCTTAAGTCTGAACTGGACGATCCTATAATAGGCAGCTAGCTGTATGTGCCCAGCGAGTAGTTACCGATGCACTCAAGTTTTCAACTCATTTACTTACCCGCATATGAAATAATTGCAATTTTATTTTTCTGTGCACATAAATTGATCCTTTATTTGTTTAAACTCAAGAGAAACTAACAAAAATGGTGTAAATTTAACTTAAAAAAGTATTCAGACGAAAGCAGTGTCTTCATAGTAATTATTAGCTAACTAATAACGTTTTTTCTTGTATATTATTATTCATTAGAGTCATCCGTCCAACATATGGTATTTATACTATAATGTTTTTAAGCCAAAAAAAGGCAATAAAACCAGAAAATGTAAGAATGTGTGAGAATCGATAACCAACCCCTTAGTTTAAATGGGTTAATAAAAAAGCAGATTTTTAAATTTATTTAACTTCTATTTTTCTGGGGTGGGCCAGACGGCACTCTGGGGAGGGCCTGGCCCCCCTGCCCCCCCCCGCTAGTTACGCCAATGCCCTTAGTTCATGTGCACTTAGGCCTCCCAACGTTTTTAAAACTTCTTTTAATCGTAAAGATATTATCTTTGAAAACCATCGAGTTTACGTGATAATAACAACAATTTTGAATGCATCCAAGCAGTGTCAAGTATTATAAGTAGTATACAGTACATTTAATGTTTTTATTGCTAATATATTCACATTTTCTCCCTTATTTAGCACTATTTTGAATATGGCGCCAATTTAATAGCTAATTTTCTAGAAACATGCCACTCCTAAAAATATTTTTGATAAAATTTGAATTTTGGAGGAATTAAATAATGCTATCAATGTAGCAATACTTGTGTATAATAATCGATGTTGTATAATGGCATTATGAACGCTATACTTTCATATTATAAGTTGCTCAATATCGTTCAACTGCCTGGAAGAGTGATCTGCAACTTTTGTATTTTAAATGCAACACCCTGTATATTGCTACATTTTTTGTTAGGTTCTATATTACCTTTCTATTGATGTCATATGCAAAAATACAGTTATGGGTACATAGATTAACAAGTTTTATTTATACCACACGATCTATAAGTAAAAGTAACAAAGTAAAGTTCAAGGCACTTCATTCACACGTAGGAATATGGCCCGATTAAATACAAAAATATGAATTCATATCTATCGTATTCTATATCATATAAAGCAAATTTGAGGTAATTTCACATATCTGTGAGATTTTGCATGCTGTACTTTGTACTAGATGACCTTATCAAAGTTGATGGAAGGTTCAGAGGGGGTAATTTATGCGAGAGTGGGTTGATGTTTTTTATCATAACTTTTTACAGTCAACTTTTTAGTTAGTTCTAATTAGATACTCAAAAATCTATAAAGAGGTTTACACGGAACTTCATCAAAATTACATCAATTTGCAAAAAAAAAAACTCCGGGCTCCTAGGCGAATGTTTCGAGCCCAGTTTATAGACCACCCCTCGCAACCGCTTGAATAACTGAGTCACGACCGTGCTCGGAATGTACGAGCTTCTGCTGCGTTATGAAAACACCATACTATTCTGTCCCATTTGTGATGTTTACGCTGTATCTGTTAGGTATCATTTTCACCAATGATAAAGCCTGACCTATGTGCAAATTATTACTTTTATTTATTTCTCAGTTAAAGCAAAAATAAACAAAATTTTATTTTTTAATGTGCTCACTCTATATTTATTTCTCCAAAATTTTCTAGGCTTTATGCCAAGTAGACATATAATCTGCATGCAAAATATCGTCTTTCTCCAATAAATAGTTTGAGGCTTTACACTTGACGAAGGTAGAACCTAACAGATAGAGGGTAAATGTAAAAAAATCCAAAAGAGGCAACAATAAGTGCGTTCTGTTTAATACCGCCGCACATCGTAGAGCTGGCACAGTTCCTCGATGGGCTCGGGGATCAGACGGGCTCAGTTAAAATCGCATTCGCAAACACTGTACCTCGAATTCCATCCCCGATAATGTTTTTTTTTTATTTGAAAGTGGTTAGATTTGCATTACCAAGTGTTTTATTTTATTGTTTCAGTATTATTACAAACGTGAAAATATTGTTACCCCTATTTTCTTTCGATTTTTAATATTGCTTAGTGCCACAACGTCCACTTGCGGGGGAAGTTCTGAGTATAACTCTTTACAGATTTTTCCTTGTATTTTCATACTCTATTTTTCATGTCAACATATTTTTGAATGAAAAGTATACCAATTTTTGATATAAAGAATTAATGATAAAATTTACATTTTTATACTCCTATTTTGCATGTTAATATATGTAATATTGTGTAGTAAATGTAGACGACTTTTTGATATAATACATTAAATGAAAATTTCCATTGTTTGGTATTTTCATGCGCTATTTTTAGTCATTGTAATTGTGGTGTGATATATGTATATTTACTTAAATACAGGGTGTTACGGAATTTGCGGATACGGACCACGTTATTCTACATTAAAAACTGAACAAAAAATGCCTTTGCCATTTTTCGTCCAGTTCCGTACTTTTTAAGCTACCGCTATTTTAAAATTCTAAAATAATAAAAACAACATAGTTTCCAAATGTTAACTGTTTAATAAATTATAATAAAATTAAAATAACAATTATTAAATAAATGAACGAAAACTATTTACTTAATCACCTAATCTAACATTTGCTCGAAATGGTCCCCGTTGGCAATTATGCATGCCACGGCACGTTGTTCTATTACTCAAATAGAATTTCTTACCATTACCGGCGGTATCTCTCGCGCTGTCTGAAGGTTTTGAAGCTCGTTTAGGTTGGGTGCCGGTGTTCTGCATTCCAACGGTTTTAAATTACCCCACAAAAATAAATCACGAGGATTTAAATCTGGTGAACGATGTGGCCAACTAATTGGACCGCCTCTGCCAATCTAGCGTTCTAAATAGGTATGATTAAGGTATTCTCGTACATTTAACGCAAAATTAGGACCCGCTCCATCATGCATAAATACCATATTTTGACAAACATTTAAAGCAACGTCTTCTAATAACTCGGGAAGATCTTGTTGGAGAAAATTGAGATACGTTTGTCCGTTTAAGCAATTTGGCAAAAAGTGGATAAACTAAAACAGAATATAAAGTTTGTACTGAAATGTCTTACCAGATGGTTATCCAACAATCCACCTAATACATTTAAGCTAAAACGTTGATGGTGATTTCTTATTCTAACTGCACGAGGATTTGTATGATTCTATTGGTGTTCATTGTGCATGTTAAAAACACCATCACGTGTGAAAAGAAAGTTGTGTGCGTGTGTCACACCAGATTTTTCTTCAAAGAGAAAGAGTCTGAGATATGTATAAAATATTAGTTGTATTTGACTGATAGTTCTTGAGTTAAAGCTAAAATTGGCAGAATTTTATTTTTTAAGGTGCTCACCCTGTATACATTTGACCGAAATTTTCTCGATTTCGTGTATGGTAGACATGCAGGGTGATTCATAACTGGTTGAACAAAATGGCGTTTACAACATCATATTCTGGTTAAAAAATGCGAAATGACATTTTTGCCGATCGGGCTTCGTTTTCGAGTTATTAGACCTCAAATTTTCAGGTTACGATTTTAATTTTTAACTTTAATAATAGCAGATCATACTTTATGTGGCATAAAAGTTAAAGTTGACATTTAATAAATTTTAAGTGAAATTCAGTTAGCTGCTTTATTGAAAATGCAATTTTCTAAAGAAGAATATGTAGATATTGTTTATGTGTACGGCTTCTGTGATGGTAACGCATGACGAGCTTCTCGAGAATATAACACAAGATTTCCGAACAGAAGACAGTTATCTCACCAAGTGTTTGCTAACACTTTTCGAAGGTTGCGGGAGTTTGGTATTGGTAATTCTCATGCTGGTGGTCCAAACCGAAATCATGCTGTTGCAGCAGAATAAGAAGTGATAGATTGTGTGCTTGAAACTCCTATAACTAGTACTAAGCGCATTGCTACACGTCTAGATGTGTCGCAAAGTTTTGTCTGGAGAACCTTAAATCGAGAAGTTTTACATCCATTTTATTGCCAACAAAGACATCATTTGCAACAAGGCGATAACCTGCAACGACTCGAATTTTGTCAGTGGTTGCTTCAAAAGTTTAAAAGTTAGTTTGTCGAGGGGCATTGCCAAAAAAACAACAAATCGTGAGTAAAACATTTGCCGAACAAAATCGTGAGCCCGAAATACATTTTGTGGACTATTTCCCAAATATGGGTTTAGTTTGACATTTATACTGATGCGCAATGACAGTTTAAATGACGTTTCTTAAATACCACCTTGATTAAAGCAACATATTTGGTGGTTGCCGTGGATGCAAGTGGCAAAAGAAACTGACAAAATCCCAAGGGAAAATTTCGATTTTTTGCCACTACAAAAACACACGATTGGTTGAATTTTGAAAAAGCATAGCTTTTCATTGGATAATAAGAGATGTGGGAAATAGTCACTATTATAATACTTCTTTCGCCTTTTAGGCGAGGGAAGTAAAAAGTTTGAGAAACCCTGCTCTAGAACTTTTGTATATTCCTCCATACGCACATGACGTCAGACAAAATATTCGTGAGACATCCTATATGGTTTATAATAAGTACCTACTCAAAGTGGCTATTATTAAGGGTTATACATAACTCGGGGCAACGTAGTAATGAGTTCTGCAATTAGTTGTTGTGGATTCTCCCGTATGGTATTCGCAACATGATGGATTCTTTTAAGTAAACAATTCTCCTCCTATTAAGATTAATTAAAACAAATCACTTGGGTGTTACTTATAGTCGTTTGCATTAAGCCTCATTAGCAGTTTTATAGGGCCTAAGAAACGATGTGCAATAATTACAGTCTCTAAGGTTTACTGAAACTGTGTTGAAAATGTGAACGTCTTACTAATCGTCAGTTTTAATTAGACCACGAACGCATGCTTCTAAAATATACAATTCCGTTTCGGGCAGATACTGGTGCATCTGTCCTCAAAATATTTTGTAATTTGATTTAATTGAATCCATTGACAAAATTGGAGATGAGACGGTTCCCATTTTCCAAATTCGAAATGGCACACTTATTTACTAACAAATTCGACATAAAATTATTTCTTTTATAACATCCCGAACTACTGCACGTTAATTACCAAACACACTGTGCAAATTAAGACAAATCAGTCAAAACCCCCTTTTGACAGAAATATGAAATAATAATAAACAAAAACAACGAAAAATGTATTTCCGATAGACGATGGAATCCAAAGTTGACAGTGTGTAGCGACAATGAAACCTTAATTTAATCAAGGTAACCGTGAAATTGTGCAATTATAACGCTTTTCAGACGCGGCACCAGCCATACAACTACGAAAGAAAGAGTCGCGTCAGCGTGTCAAAGCAACAGCCTGCGACACTAACGGGAATTGTATGAAGCCGTTCATTAACATTAGAATCACCACATTTGCACAAAATTTAATGCTGTACACTTGCTATCATATTATCAGGAGGCAGAGAATATGCGTGTAATTAATTAGACTCTGCCTAATCTTCATACATGCCCCCAACGATTATCATCTGCCATAATTATTGAGGTTAGTTACAATCGTCACACTACATTTACTTGAATTAGGCGAAATGCTTTATTTCCATTTTATACTATTATTATCTTCGCTGGTGCTACTACAATTGTTATTTGTTTCAGGTGGCGAACAGTGGGATGTTTCGTTTGTTTACTAATCGTGCCAAAAGTAAGTATATAACTATAAATATCTACAATTTAATAACAAATATTTTTGCACAAGATAAGCAATTTACTTTACAACTGACTAAAACTGTTAAACATAAAATAATAGTTACCTATGGTGGAATAAAGAGGTATTTTATCCATAATCCCCGAATGGAAAAAATCTCTGTATTCACGTATGGCATATAGAATGTTTTCCAATACCTACATTTAATTAAATAAATAAGTTTTAAAATTGAATCATTCATTTTCAATGAGTAATCATATTACCAGGTTGTGTGCTAGCTACCATGTATTTTGTTATTTGCTATAGATTATGGACTGTTTTATTCAATAGTAGATAAAGTATCAATTTATCCACCCTTATCTCTAAAGTGTTGCTTTACCATAGAGATGTTAATAGATAAAACACAACTTTACAAGTAGGTATTGAAAAAAGTTATGTATGGTACAAGTGAACACAGATGAATTTTATGCAGAAGGAGAATGGATAAAATCTCTTCATTCACGTGTGGCATATACAATTTTTCCCAATGTCTCCATCTAATGATATGCAACAGTTTTAAATATTAATAAATAGTTTTAAATAAGTAACATATTATCTCGTTATGTGTTAGTTACCGAGACACATGTATGTATTTTATTAGTTGCTATGGATTATGGACTGTTTTATTCACTAGTGAATAAAATAACAGTTTATCCACCCTCATCATTAAAATGTCACTTTTCTATGGAGATTTCAATAGATAAAATATAACTTTACTAATAGATATTAGAAAAAAGTAATATTTTGCACTTAGCTCAGGTTGTTATCCTTGACAAAAATAGGAGCATTTGGTACCTACCCAACAGATACAGGGTAAACATTGTAAAAGGTACAGAAATGTACAGGATGCGAAGGATGTCCAGTGTAAAGCCCAACAAATTGTTTAATGGTGTAGAAGTTTTTATCCATTATGTACATTTAGAATTTATAGATTTAAATGCAATGTTTCATTACAATAACCTATAATCAGGGCCCCCGCAACCGCGCGTGCAACGCGTGCACCGCACGCGGGCGCCACTCTAAAGGGGCGCCAAACCGGAGATTTGTATACAATCTGAATTTTTAATTTTTCAAACGATTCCAATGAACAAAGCACTAAGGCACTAAAGAAATCTTTTTTTTTTATCTCAATTCATAATATAATCAATAATCTTATTGAAGTTTATGTTCGTTGATATAATGACCTATTCCTACTGTGACAGAAAACATTATATTTTTAAAATCAAATAGCTATTCCTTTAGCTTTAATTATTAAATATAATAAAATCGATAGGTTAGTTAATTCTGTGTGCAATATGCAATACCCTGAATACAAATTATAGAGATGATAATGTTTTCGAGGAATAACTTGCTCAAGCTGGAAAACTAACAGCCGCTCTTGAGATAGAGCAAGGTTTTCCTCCGTTAAATACTGTTAAGACGAAAGTATAAACCAAAATTGTTCGATTATGAACAGAGGGATGAGACACCTCAAGATCCAAAAACCGCGTTTAATAGTAATTTATTATACAAGACGATAAAGTTAAATTTTATCCACGAGTGAATCGTTTAACGTCGAGACGAAGTCGAGACGTTAATGATTAATGATCTCCGCGACGGCGCTTGCCTATAAATTCTCGCCTTTCTCCTTCCGATAGCATTCCGACCTGAGCAGCGAGAGAAGCAACACCCAGCCAAGCGACCAACCAGAGCAGAGAAAGTTTTCGAACTCCAGCGGTCCGGGGAGTCCAGTTGGTTCTCCGGGCGCGCTCACACAAAAAAGAATAGTCAACGTTTCGTTTCATCCCATTCCTTCGTGTGCCATCAGGACGTTAAGATGGCAGGGAAAAAGAAACGGACCCAGCCCGACACCGAATCCCAGGAAGCCAGGCTCCGAGCACACCGAGCTGTCACCCGCACCAGGGCCGCGGAAACCGCAGAGGACGCCGCTAAGGACGCCGCTGTCAACGCCGCCTGCGATGCCGCCGACGCCGCCGAAGAGGCAGCAGCCGCAGCCGCCGCCACCGCCGCCACCTTAGCCGCCAAATCCGCTGTCGCCAACGCCGCTGAACTCGCATCACCGGAAACTCATAAAAATAAACCCCACGCAGCTAGAGCCGCCGCTATCTACGCCGACATCGATGCCGCCGACGCCGCCGAAGAGGCCGCAGCCGCAGCCGCCGCCACCGCCGCCAACTTAGCCGCCAACGCCACTGCCGCCAGAGCCGCTGCCCTCGCCGCCGGCACCGCAAACTCATCAAAAAAAACCGGTGAGAACAAACCAGTACCGTCCCTCTTATCACTTCCACCCCTCGAACCCCCCACATCCCCAACATCCTCCCGCGCCCGTCAATCCTCCGTATCATCTTCTACCTCCCAGCCCGATTCCTTCAGATATTCCATTAAAAACATCCCAGATAGTTACGCTACCCAAAAATCCTTCTACTCCCTCCTGATCTCCCACGGCTTCAAGGGCATCAAAACCCTTGTAGTCAACTACAACAAAACCGCCCTCCTTATCACCGAGCAACCCCTCAATGGAGTCACTCAGTCCAAACTCCGCACCGCCACCAACAGCAAAACTCTTGAAGTTTGTCCCTTATCCCGAAAGGCCTCCCCCACCCAACAAGCCAAAAAACCACCCACTTTCTCCATTGTCGCCCGAGACGTCGACCAGGACATCGCTCCTGAAGACGTCAAACTCCAGTGCCCCCAACTCCAAATTTTCAAGTGCTGGAGAATCACATCCAAAGCCACAAACCGCCCCACTCCCCTACTCCGTATCATCTCCACTGATAAAGCCACCATCGACGAGCTCCTCATCAATGGCCTCCAACTTTTCGGCCGCAAGCACCCTTGCGAGCCCTCCCACCCCCCCACCCCTATACCTCTCCAGTGCACCAAATGTTTTGCCTTCGGGCACTCCCTCTCCGAATGCAGGAGTAAACCTGTGTGCCCCACCTGCCCAAACACCCACCCCCCCGGAAAATGTCCCAGCGAAACCCCCAGCTGCCCCTTCTGTAAAGGAAACCACCCAGCTTGGTCCCATCAATGCCCTAAATTCCCAAAACCCCAAACCATTACCCCCGAAACCCCTGTTGTCCCGACCAAAATCATTGAACCCAGCCTCGATCCCGAAAACTCCGACATGGACGAAGACCAAACCCACGAACCCTTCCTATCAGTGAGACAATTCATCCGCTTCCTTACCAAAACCCTCTTCGACCTTTTCCCCCTGCAGAAGCAGAAGATCCAAACCACCCTCGAGCAATCCGCCCATGCCTGCCTAGCCCGTTTCCTCCGTATATCACATTCCGGTAACAAAGTCGTTTTTACCTTTAACTAAATCACCCCCCCCCCCACTTTTCCTTTACCCTGACCTCACTGGATCCTCATTGACACTCCCCTGTCAATGAGGAGAACCATTTTTCCTAACAGCCAATACTACACAAATTTTTCTATGATTACAGATGCCGCCCACCGAAGAAAAAACAACCCCAACATCAGGACCAGTAGAAGTACCACCAACCCACAAGAAGGAAGGAAGACCCCAGGGCTGAAGAGGCCAAAAGCCTAGAACGGCCCAACCCCACGGACTTATATTAATAATATTAAAATGTTTTGTAAATAATCACCTGTACATATTCTGTTTAATATACGTATTTTATCGTTATCGTTTATCCTTCCGATAGTTAGTCGAGTTTCGCCTTTGACGTGGTTAACACGTTGAGTTACCGTACTCTTCTATCCCTTCCCTTGCAAAAGAGTTTCGCCTCTAGCGTGGTTAACACGTTGAGTTACAGTGCTTTTTTTGCTTATTCCTCCTGATGAAGCTTCTTACGAAAGTGGGCGAAAATTGAGTTCTTCGACCTCAATAATGACACGGTCCAATCCCGGAAGTCGTTTTCTACTTAACGACAATGGCCGTGAAAGCCTCCGTAATGATATACGGCAATCTATAGTTTTAATGGCATTACTTTGTTAAATACACATTTTTATTAAAATCAATTCAGATAAAATATGTTTGGTGTATTTTCCATTTCAAGAGGTTACGGAGTGATTTTACAAATGTTTCGTTAAATATGCAATATTAGAAACTTTTTTGCTGTAATATAATAAACTATATTATAGAATTACGTATAGCGAGTACTGTACTGCAGTTACTATTAATTTTGCTGTAGGTACTGTATCTTGTATTTGCTAACGTAGCTTTAAATATAACTTGACAATAAAATATTTACTAACACTAACACTAATTAGTTATAAATGTTTCCAGCCACCCTTTAGCTAATTGATTTTTTTTTATATTTATATTATTTGATGCGAGTCATCGTATAGTCTCATAGTACGGACAAGGAACTCAATGAAATTTTATAACTAAGTATATTCGAGTAATAATAATTAAGTCTATCAGTAAGTTCCTTTAACAACAGCAAACAGATAAGAAAATACAAACCATGCTCTGTATATTAGTGGTTAACACGCCTACTTAGCATTCGGTAGGACGATTCCCGCGGCCGTCTGCTCTTATTCGTGTTTTTAGGTGGTTTTCCTGAGTCAACAGAATACCTTCTCTGAGGCGAATGTCGGGGTAGTACTTCTCCACCTTTCCTGGTATTTCTTTCATTCTTCACCCCTCCTTTTTCTCGCCCATCATATAATTCTCGTTCTTGGCTGAAGAGGGACGCAAGGTCCTTATAGCAGGCCGCCCCCATTTGGGGGAATTGAAAGAACCTTGAACCTTTACCTTTTACCTTTTACCGATCAAACGTCAACTACATTTTTCAGTTGATGGTGGGCCGTTAGACAGATTGAATACCTACTAGTAAAGTTATATTTTATCTATTAAAATATGCATGGTAAAGTATCATTTTAATGATGAGGGTGGATAAATTGTCACTTTATTCAATAGTGAATAAAACACTGCATAATCCATAGCAACTAATAAAATACATACGTGTATCTCGGTAACTAGCACGTGAAGAGATAATATGATTACTTATTTAATATTATGTATTAATTTTTGAAACGTATGCATGTCATTAAATGGAGGTATTGGAAAAAACTGTATATGCCACACGTGAATGAAGAGATTTTATCCATTCCGCTTATGCATAAAATGCCCCTTTATTCACTTGTACAATACATAACTTTTATATATTCCTGAGTTAAAGCAAAAATAAATAATAGCATCTATAGTTGATGTCTTCACCACATGTAATAGTAATTAACGTATTTAGAGGGGTAACCCAGTCTTAACATTCGAGCATATTGCTATAGTGCCTATCGTAAACAAATAAAAATCTTAAAATGGAAACGCAAAACGAGTTCCTTGTTATCCCGGATGTAATTAAAAAGATTGCCGCCTCCGTCACGGAGGAAATTGTCCCTTCGAGTGGATGCATGTTAAATGTATCTTAACATTCGAGGACACGATCATGTTAAACACTGTTTAACATGTCAATGAACAATAAACAAATATAAAAGCTATTAAAAGTTTTGGACAGCCTCCCTTTTTATAATTGTTAGCTCAAAAATACTACATTCGCATAAAGTTGCGTATTTTAATACAGAAAACGAACACTGGTAACCCTAATCCAAAATGGGATTTGATTTACAGCTTGAAGAAGCAGCGGTCTTGAACAAGCAGCTGTACAACCGGTAAAAGTAAGAAGATTTATAATTCATACGAAAATATGAATGTGAGGTTGTGACAAGTGTTCAAATAGAAATGTACTCAATAAAAAGAATTTAATGAGCACTTGGAGGGCCCTAAGCCAGCTAGTTGGTGGTAGCAGCCATGAATAAGAATATTGAAACAGTGGTCTATTTAAAGACCAGGTCTAACTTGACATTTGCAAGTTATCATTAACTTCAAGATTTGGTGTGAATAAGAAGAAGAAGGTGTAAAATTACTAGAAAACTTAATGACGAACTAGATAGAAGGTGTAAATCTGGTATTTGGGGTCCTAACTTGAAATTGACCTAATAGTGCAAAATTTGTGCATTACAGACAGACCAGAACATGACACCGGAAAACTATATGGACTGAAATTGGTAAATGTAGTCGTATTTTTAAGGAAAATTAAAGCTGCTAAATAGTATAATAAAATAATCATCAAATCTATAACTTATAGCATTTTCTCAAGATTCTATTCTGCTAAATTAGATATTATTGATGATTCAAGGAATATATGTATCATATATTCCCGCACGGTATATATCGTTTTCAACACCGAAAGATAAACGAGGCTAGAAAAATGAACTTTAATCAGATTTACTTTCAGGCAGCTGCTACCGAATTCAGTAGTAATATACAGATTTAATATTTGCCATGTTAATCTAAAAGCATAATGTGAACGGTAAAATAACTACCTCAAAAGTTTAATGTTTGTAAAAATGTGTATGTTTTCTTTAAAAGCTATTAACTGACACAAGTCGAATAGATTTATTAATTCCAAAATAAGTATTTCCAAATATAGAACTCAATTATAATTCAAAAATATCAACTTTCATTAAATTACTTGTAATTCCGTATTTTGATAAAACATTTCAGTAAACCAGTAGTGTATGTAACAATAACGACAAACTGGGATTAAAATTTGATGCACTGGAAATTGGGCAGGACAATTATGTTAGTCCAGGCAGAAATGATCGAGGTAACACTTTACAAAGTTTTTACTGGAAAACAATCTACTTCAAATAGAGAACTTTTTCTACAAGAAATTTCACAGAAAATGGACCTGGAGAAGTCCAGATGGGAAAAAACACGAAATGAAATAGGATATTTCGTAATAGACAGAAGACATACTCAAAGACGTCACAGTACTAAATAAAATCGCGAAAACAAGACACCGTTGAATTGTGAAAGCGACTAATGAAATACGGGCTAGCGACGAACGATACAAAATTATGAAAAAGAGTTTGAAGATTATATCAGCATAGTCCTACAATACAAGTCAACAAGTGACATAAACAAATTGAACGACATACTAGTACAGAGCGAACAAAAATAAAATTGATCACGGGAGCCCACGAAAAATGTGACCTCTGTCTACACTACACTTTATAGAACTACATTTGAACTACAAACAACTGTATTATTAGTTTATGTGATTTTAACACAGTCTAATGTGCTACACAAATATGGAAAAATATGTAATTTAAACCAAAACATTGAAATAAAAATGAAATAAGTTAAAGAAGATGTTGAAAGCAAATGTTAGAATTTTTAAAAATTTGACAAATTGATGACAACAAAAAGCATTCTAGATTAGGCAAGTTTTACTGTTTTCAATAGCTCCCGCGATCAAGTTTATTTTTTATTCTGCCCAACAAATATGAAGGAATAGAAACTTAGTAGGTACTGAAAAATAATTAAAGATTGAACAAAGAAGAACACAAAGCTACAAAAATACTAACCAACAAGGAAATTTCAAATACCATAAGGACAGATGAAAGAAAGTATAGAAGTGAGAAAACAATACCAACCATTGCTGAAAAGAAAAATATGAAAATAAGGAGAACACTTTCCAACAGAAGAAAAGAAATAATCAAACTAAAAGATGATGCCGCCAAAATCACGAACAGATAGAAACTACTACGTATAACGGAAAAAATGTTACGAAACCTTACACCACCAGCTCACTTTGGATCTAACAGAATATTTCCAACGAAAAGTTAAAACGCAAAGATCGGAAGAGATGCCTTATATCTCTATAGTCAAAATTTATAATGCCCTCACAAGATGAAAATAATAAAACTCCCGGAGAAGACGGCTTAACTACGGAGGCGATAAAAATAGGAGGGAAATTACTGGGGGAAAATATACACAGACTTTTCAAACTATTCCTACACGACCAAAACATTCCTGCCAACAGGAAAAACTCAGTTATGGTTATCTTAAATAAAAAAGAAGATAGAACTGATATCAGCAACTAATGTGTTTTTACACGAAATGCAAATGCAAATAATTAAAAAAAAATTATAATTATTAAACATTAAAAGGAATATAAGTAGATACGGCAAGTAGGAAAAGTACTGGAGCATTTAATCCTACTAAGACTAAACCGGGAAATCGAGAGGACAGGAGGGCTGTCCGATAACCAACACGAGTTTCAAAAAGGGAGATCGACCGTGGAAGCAATACAAAGAGTCCTTACCATAGCAGAAAGTGCCCGTAAATATTCACCTAGACACCGTAGACTATGTGCACTGCTAAGATTAGATGTAAGAAATGCCTTCAACTCGGCTAACTGGCAAGAAATACTTACCATATAAGCCGTTCACGATCTTTTTGGGTCAGGTGAGGCTATGACCATCTAGTAATTTTGTTGGCAGTACCTCTGTTGCAACTAAACTCCCTCATGGAAATTGACAATTTTTGTGTTAGGTTAGGTTGTTTTCAGTTTAAGGTTATATTTTCTGAATAGGTACATTGTTGCCGGATATTCTCTAGTCTCCACATCGACTCGCTTTCTTTTAAATGTGGTCTGTCCTTAAATTGGAAGTAGCATCGTTTAGTGGAAATTTTTTGTTGCAACAAAATTATTTTGGGCATTTTGACTTTTCCTTTGACGGAAATTAAAATTATTTTACACATTTGATAAATCATTTATTTTCTTACGAATATTAAAATATTAAATCTGGCAATGTGGTGGCAAGAAAATGTCGAACAGACACTGACAGAAAAAAAAAGTTGCATCCGCTACATCATCGAATCAGTTAGTCCAACATGAAAAGAAAAAATCATAGCCAACTCTGTCCCAAAAAGGTCGTGAACGGCTTATACTGGACAAAACGGATCCAGGCATTCTAAGACTAATTGGTAGTTACCTAAACAATAGAAGTATTTATTACGGGGAGAATATTTCAAAAAGAATGGAGATAAATAGCGGGGTACCGCAGGGCTCCATATTAGGCCCGACACTGTGGAATGTGTTAGATGATGGAATCCTAAAAATGGAATTGGGGGAGAACGCGGAGGCAATAGGATTCGCTGACGATCTGGTATTGGTCGTCACAGCAAGATCCGACACGAACCTTGTTACAAGCGTGAACAACGCACTGCGGAAAATAGACAGCTGGTTGAGAGAAAACAACTGAAACTCGCTCCAAATAAAACTGATGCAGGAAAAAGACAGGACCTATACAGTTTCAATTAAGAGAAGTGACGATACTACCCAAAGATAGCGTAAAGTATCTTGGAGTTATCATAGACAAAGACATGAGGTTTTCTCAGCATATTAAAAAAAAACTGCAGAGAAGGCAGCACGAGTTACAACGGCACTAGCAAAAATCTTGCCGAGAACTGATGACCCGGCTGTGAACATACGACGAATGCTGGCTACGGTGGCGGAGTCAATAATATTATACGCGGCCCCTATATGGGAACCTTCCTTGAGGTTTGAAAAATTCCGTCGTATCCTGGGCACAATTGGTAGATCAATGGCACTAACGCCCGTATTCATAGTCGTTCGCCAGCGGATCGCCGGCGACTCGCCAGGGTTTCGTTATGAATAGTATGTTGGCGGCACTGTACGTCTATGTCAAATTCGAGGTTAGCAGGTTAGATTTTGTGTCAGTTTCTGTCAAAACTGACTGAAAACCTAACCTGATCACCTCGAAATTGACATAGACGTACAGTGCCGCCAACATACTATTCATAACGAAACCCTGGCGAGTCGCCGGCGATCCGCTGGCGAACGACTATGAATACGGGTGTAAGAGTAATTAGTGCATATCGAACTGTATCGAACGAAGCAGCATTTGTAATAGCAAATATACAGCCCATAGCTTTTAAGGCAGAGGAAAGAAGATGGTCTTTCGAAAGAAGGGGAGAAAGGCAAGCCAAAAAGGATGCCAAAAAAAAACACCGATGAAAAATGACAGAGACAATGGGACTCTGCAAGTACCGGCAGATGAACGTACAGATTCATCCCTAATATAGAAACGTGGTCTACGAGAAAACATGGGGAACTTTTGGATAACCCAGGTACCAACTGGACATGGTTGTTTTCGCCAGTACCTCAAACGTATTGGGAAAATTAATGCAGATACATGCCTGTATTGCAACGACGGATCTGACACAGGGGAGCATACCATATTCAGCTGCAGACACTGGAGTTTAGAAAAGAACTCGACACACGAATAGGGCGCATAATAACGCCAGATAATATGGTAGAAGCAATGGTAGAGTCCAATGACCATCGCAAATGGATATCAATGACCATTGAAAGAGTTGTGAAACAGAAGGAGGAACACGAGAGGACATCGCAAAACGCAGATTAACGCATAACAGGACTGTCACCACGTTCTGACGTATTGACCATTAGCTCTGATGTTATGTGAACAACGGTTCCAGGGCAAACGGCAATTAACTTACAGGGAAGTTTAAGCGGGCCACTTGCTGAGAGCTTGCCCTCTGGCTACGCCCGCAAAAAAAAAAGATACGGCAAGTAGAGGTAGTGGCATATATCAACGTTAATCTTTTGAACGATGAATCGTATGAATCACAGTGCTTAAACAACATGTTCACTAATTTTAATCTTCGGCAAGTTATCAATCAACCAACAAGAATTACTCGTGCAACTTTCTCTAATAGACGTTATTTGCGTAAGTTCAGATTTAAGATACTGCAATGAAGGTTGTACACTTGATAAGAACAATTTAACAGATCATATGCTTGTATCCTGTAGAATAGATCTGGTAAGCTCCATTCCCAAGCTCAAAACAGTTCACTTCAGAAATTTTAATAATTTTAATTTAAAAAGTTTTGCTCTAGATGTGTTCAGAATCCCTTAGGAATCACTATTTAATTTTGATGACTTTAAATTTTAAACTAATTTATATTAACATTATTTAGCACCGGTGCGTAGCTAGTAATAAGATAAGACGAAACAAATCTTACATTACTTATAACAAAGGATTAAACAAAAGAATCAAGCGCACAAACATTAAATAGAAACCAAGCAAAATAGTGACAGAAATGTTTATATATTCCTTCGTAATTATAGAAGTCCAGCTAGAAAAAAACATAGGAAATATGCCTAGTATGTAGAAAAAGCGGTCTATTACACGTCTTGGTTCTATGCATGAATTTATAGTAAAATAGACTTTATTATAAATTTACAACTCCCTAGTATTTATTACAGTGGCCAGTATAAAGTTAACCAGATTTTGAAAATGTGAAACTGGGACAAATAACACCGTAACGCTTCTCAAATGATTTATAACAAAGAGTTTATGTTTTTAGTTATTCATTGAATGTCTCCTATACGTTGGAATTATTACTATATTTATTAGATTATTTCATTTATACCTATTACATTATCCAGTGGGTATCGTTAATTTTCAAAATTTGGACCAATTCCAGGATATACCTATTACCTACTTTGTTTTAAGGCCATGGAGTATATACGAAGGCAGTCATATTCAAATACTGTTTCTCCCTTTCACGCAAAATTAATGTTGCTTTTAGGAAACACCCCTTTCCGTTCGGTATGTTTACGATCAATACTCAGGGATATTGAAGGCTCTGCGCTTCGCGTCGCGCTTTAAACATTTCCTGGTGCTACTATGCAGTTAAGACATAAATAACTATCAAAAGATTTAATATTTGTTGAAATCGCTACACATTTTATTTACATTCCCATATTACCAGTATGCATAGGTATGAGCTACAACCTAAACGGTTTGATAGTGTTTATTCATATTTTATATTTAGAGGGTTAATACCGTTGTATGAAATATTATTGCAGCTATTTTAGTTCAGTCAAATTAGATATTTACTTGAAAAAAATAATACCTGAAAACGTATTTTTATAGAAAAAATTCCATAGAATTCAATGAGCTACAGTGTAACAGCTGAATCAGTGGTGAAGTGATTCAAAACGGCGGTCAAACTAATAAAAAAAACTGTTTTAAAATGCAAAAAAACGATAATTTTTTCTCAAAAAAAAATAAAAAATATACACTTGTGTAGCTTAAAAAACAATTAAACAAGCTTTCGATGGTCAAAATAGATTAATTAGAAAAAAAGTTGTCATCAAAAAACCTCTAAAAATTGCCTCTCCTTCAATTGTTCTTAACTTAAAAAGAAATTATATAAAGTTGATATTTTCCGAAAACAATACTCGGTGAGCAGAAAACGTAGGTTTTTGAAATTTGCAAAAATATTGATTAGTTTTTGCATAAATCAATTTTTTCGAAAAAATTACGTTTTCGCAGAAATTAATTTACTCAGGTAGCAGAAGTCGTACAGCAATCAGTGTGGGTTTATTTTTTTCCTTAAGGGTTGTACTACCACACACAATACGAGCGCGAATGTATTTTCACTTGCAGATATGTGGAAATTCAATTTGAAGAGTGACATTTTTTACGCGCAGAAAATGTTGAATATTTTTTTCAATTTTAATTGTTCTGAAATTACATCAACACTATTCGATAACTGCCAATTTCTATGAATTTTAAATGCGATTTTGTTTATTTTAACAACGAATTACACTTAACCTCAGATTAGTGGTCTTTATAAGACTGGCTGTTGGTGTAGTTATATATCACAGAGACAAGTACGTGTTTTCCATTAATGCAAATATCTTTTATAATTTAATAGTTCTAATATTGAATATTAATATAATCCATTTAGGAAACTCCCGTGACATTTACAGTGTAAAATGCAAAATTTTGAGTACCTACTATTTCAGCTGATTGTACTTAATTTAATGGTCAGTAGCGCCAAACTTGTAAGTAAGGTTATGACAGATTATTTCATTGTTATTTTGCTAAACTTAAATATGAATCGTACTTGTAGTGAAACAAAGTAAAAACATAATTTATTAACAACTTTAGTAAGTGATCTTGTATTTAAGTAATAGCTTTTTGTCATAGTGGATACTTTCTAGCATCATTTTAACAGAAGTATCGAATGAAATGGAAAAGTTCTGCAACGTTTCTTACTCAACATCTGTACAGCATCAAGACGCACGTATTTCTCAGATGAAAAAAAGATGCATCGGATTTAAGTAAACTTGTGTCCTTGTTCCCTACGTATGATCCATTTCCTAATTCAGATGTTATTTCATCGATATATTCAGGTCTTGTCGGAAACGACTCAATAAACTGTCAGAAGCGTAAAGGGTTTAGAAATTGGGACAAATTACTAGAAAATACTGTTGGTAAAACGTTTGCTTCACTGAAAGCAGTGCAAAAATATCGAGTGATAACTCTTCGTTCTGTACATTCATTTGTATAGATAAATGATGAGAAAGGATATATAAATCCATTGTTCATATTTCAAAGGATTAGTTTAAATATAAAAACAAAAGATGATATGAAAAAGTACTTGAAATACGAATTAGCTCCCATCCCTCTATCTGTATTTGATGAGGCAGGGATGCGTGAGACCGTCAATAATTGCGAAATTATTTTTATATTAAACTATAAGTATTCAGCTAAAGTGTGTGCAAATTTCAGCCCTTAATATTAATAAGTGAATGTGCAGCGATTTTTTGAAAAAAGATATATCTCGGCTTGTATGGGTCGTACAGTAATCTTTTTAAATTCATAGAAATTGGCAGCTATCGAATGGTGCTGATGTAATTTCAATACAATTAAAATTGAAAAAAACAAACATTTTGTGCGTGTAAAAATTGTCACTTTTAAAATTGAATTTGCACATATCTGCAAGTGATAAATATTCGCGGATTTTTGGCTATAACTTTTTTTTCTACAACCACTACTAAAAGTAGGCCTTTTAGCGCTAGCTTGTTTCACTAAAAGTGACGTTTTATAGTTTACCGTGGTTAAAGAAATCAGCTGTTTACTTTTAGCCCATGTGCTAAAAGTGAAGTGAGGTTATAAAACTACAATTTAGAACTGGAAGTGAAGTTGTAAAGTTATTCTAGCTGCTTCTTGCGTTACCGGTAAAGTGTTTTTGAAATAATTAAAGCGTTATGTAATGAATACAGTCAGATGTGGAGTATTAATAATTACCTTTCGTAACTGACCTTGACAGCACTGGCTTCGGAAACATTCGCCCGCGCGGCATGGCTTACTGTTTATTATGACATAAATTAGAAGTGTGGTAGATGCAAACCTTTGTTAAATCGATATTTATGGATTAATAACAGTAAAATTAAGCCTTCGACATCGTTTCATAATTTTCATGCCTCGTGCATAAACGTCGACTTTTAGCACTTGTTGCGTAAATAGCTATTTTCTACGACCACCACAAAAAGTAGACCTTTTAGCGCTAGCTTTTTTCACTAAAAGTGACGGTTTATAATTTAGCGTGTTTAAAGAAATCAGCTGTTTGCTTTTAGCACATGTGTTATAAAGTGAAGTGAGATTATAAAACTACAATTTCGAACTGGAAGTGAGATGGCAAAGTTATTCTAGTTACTTCTTGCGTTAGAGGTAAAGTGTTTTTTAAATAATTAAAGCGTTATGTAATGAACAAAGTCTGATGTATAGTATTAATAATTACCTTTGATAACTGACTTTGACAGTACTGGTTCCACAAACATTCACCTGCGCGTCAAGGCCATCTCTTTATTTTGACATAAATTATAACTCATAAATGCAAACTTTTGTTAAATCGACATTTATGGATTAATAACAGAAAATGTAAGGTCGTAGAAAAAATATTGTATGCAAACTCGTGCTAAAAGTGTTATTGCACGCGACATGTTATGAAACTCAGCCTTCGGCTTCGTTTCATAATTTTCATGTTTCGTGCATAAACATCAACTTTTAGCACTTGTTGCATAAATAGCTATTATCTCACTACACGCTGCCCCAATTCAAAACCTTAGTTATCTTTTAAAATGTGTTTTTCAGAAATGTGATCTTAAAGACCACACGTAACTGTGGAATCGCCTTCTCCAACTCTTTCAATTGTAGAACATAGGTTGCTCCCATTAACCACCATATCTTTCTATCTCTGGCATCTTTTACTTGTCTTTCTGCTGCTATTTCTATATCATCCTTATGCTTTATTTTGGAAGTCTTGTCTTGTTTCTTCTCTTCTGATCATATAGTCCATTCATTTTCCACGTGTGTTTGATTATTCGTAGGCCTATATCAGCAGTGTTGAATTCAGACTGATTACTCCGGGGGGAAAATGAAACGTCTGGGGGTTATTTTTACCTATTCCCGCGAAATCCACCCATTCTTTTATAGATAGAAAAAAACATGAATATGAAGTGGTAATGTTTCCGGGGGTGAATTTTGTACTGCCCGGGGGGAATTTCCCCCCCGGTTACCCCCTTGAATCAACACTGTATATCAGCTACTTCTATTTGTTGTTTTATCTCTTTGCTTTTTCTTTCGCTTCAAGTAGTTTCTAGCATAGTTCTTTTCACGGTTTGCAAAGTAACTTTTAACTTATTTACTACTTATTTTGCGAGCACCCATGCATATAATAACGCAGGTAAAATGTAAGACACGTGTCTCAGACTTTGAAATTTATTTGAATGTTCTGTAGGCAACCCAGTCCAGTCTAATACTTCTGGTTACTTGTTCCATAAGTCTGTTCGTATGTGTTATTAGTTCGACCAGTCTTTTCAATTTCATTGATGTCGATTGCTAGATGATCGTTTTCTGCTTCGTAATTCATCACTGTTTTAGAGTTATTGAAGTTCACCTCTTTCTGAAGCTGCCTACAGTTTTTACAACATATTTTACAAGTCATCGCAAACTGGCAAACATGCTGTATCGTTGGTGTATCTCTGTGTGTGTGATCCTACCTATTTTGTACAATTGCTCGAAGTAGGTCATATGTGTTACACATCTTTGGATTTGTGTAATAGCCGTCTACAATGTAATTCTGATAAAAGTTTGTGTATAAGTTAATTGTGTCGAATAGCATTTCGCTTTTACAAATTGTAATTATTGTTTCAGTTGTGCAGCACACAAGCAGCCGACGAAACGACAGAAGTCGAATATAGCGTAAGCAGCAGTACGAGCATAGGAATTGGACCTAGTAAGACAGAAAGTAGTTCAATTACGGAAGCAGCAGCCCTGGTTGATCATACGGCGGCACCGGCAAATCACACGAGGGAGGCACTCTCACATTCGGCCAGTGAACACGACTCGGTAAGAGTTCTTTCTAACGACTTCTAAACCGTACGTATACATAAATGTATGTGGTAGTGTATTACGAATTCGCAGCTAACGAAACTCGGCTAGCAATTAATCATTATCTATTTAACAATCATTGTTGGGCAAATGTTATATCATTTTAAATTCAATCGCTTTTGCTCTTTTCACTAGAAAATTTTCACAACAAGCTGGATCACTGCCTGTAGCGTCGACTCGCTCGGTTATTAGGTATCTATGCAACTACAAACATACTTATTACATATCTACATAAAATAGGTTGTTAGTCAAATTTATTCAATTAGGCATTTCCCTTTTTGTAAACGTGTTATATCGTATTATATGCGTAGATTCGGGCAATATCAGCTTACTGCTGCCTATACAATACAAAACAAATAAATAACTATTATACCTGCTTACAAAACTACAGTGTAGGACGTTTAGACGCGATTCTTTAGGGACGCATCTTTAAACGCGCATCTTTAGGCGCGAACGCTTTAGACGCGGACGCTATTAGGCGCGTGGACGTTTAGGCCGCGCAACTTTAGGCGCGGGGACAGTTAGGCGCCACATGAAAGAAATTCACATAATTCTTAATTTTAAATTTTTTTGTTAGGTAATTATTGCAGTCATTAATGTTGAAGAAAAATTCAAACCTTCATAAACTATATATATTCGGATTTTTTACGAGCCTTCTTCAGTGTTAAAGTTTTACAAATTTACATATTTAATTTACATTGTACCGATTATGAAAAATGAGTTATTTACATTTTCTATATGGATAGTTTAACGTGGTGGAATTATACACACCATATAATTTCACCGCGTTAAACTATCCATATACAAAATGTAAATAACTAAGTGTTCATGATCCATATAATGTAAATTCAGTATGTAAATTTGTAAAACTTTAACATTCCAAAATTTAAGCAGCACGCATTTTTCAAAATAACACTCTATATATTTCTTTTGTCAAAAATTTATATGTGATATCTAAGCCGTGTTTTGTGCAAATATCAGAGCAATCGTTTAATGACACGTTTTTAAAGATCCATTCAATAGTTGTAAATCTTTAAAGATTTACATATTTTTTTGGTGGGCAGTTTCTTGCTGTTGACTACCGATATGATAACCTACTATTACAACGGCACAGCTGCCTTTACGAAAATTTAAGATAATAACATTGATCATTTAGAAATGTCAAAATATAATAATAATAATTTCAGTTTTTACACGAAAATTGCAACACGTGCAAAATGGGTCTTTTAGTCGTCGAAAACGTCCCGACAGCTCACATTTTGCTAGTAGTTAACATAAATAACTAGTTTCTACGTTTGTTATGGAAGAGGTAGTTATGTAACTATTTACAGTTAGGCAATACAGTATATGTTCGAACCATGCGGAAACGTCTTCACGTGGCGCCTAACTGTCCCCGCGCTTAAAGTTGCGGCGCCTAAACGTACGCGCACCTAATAGCGCCCGCATCTAAAGGCTTCGCGCCTAAAAGCTCGCGCCAAATAATGCGCGCCTAAACGTCCCTTTCCGACAAAACTATACCTTTAACTATAGACTGAACCTTAGGATAGGTAATTCTACATAGTCAGTTTTATATAAATACGTTCTTTCAAAATATTAAGTGGGACATGGGACAGGGACATATTCAGTCGTATCAGACCTTTCCAAACTTCCTTTACAACAATATTAATGCACATCATTTATGTTTATCTATACAATTGAAGACGTAAATCGATAACTAACAATTATACGCGTGTATGTGACGCCACAACTTCTCTCGAAAAAATGGAGTGAATGAAGCTGGTTTTCTGCTATTTAATTTAGACATATATCATAGTGTGTTTCACTTAAGGTGCAAACATAGGGAAATAGCATGAGAAATCGTATACAGTATACAGTACTGTATATGCAGATTCCTGATTGCAGCTTGAATTGATAAGATTGATAGTGGTATCAATCGAAAGAGAAAAAAATGCGCTTAATTTGATATTACTTGAATTTGTTGCTTGTTTAAGATAGAAATAGCTGAAAACTGTAATAAATATTTTGCATTTTATTCACAAAAAACAGACCAGCCATGATCAAATTTGTTTATGCCAAAATAAATGTTATTTTCTGACAGTTATCAATTCACGTATTTAACTAATTACTATGAATAATAATGTTGAATATTCTAATGAAGAGAGAGTATTTATTATCAAAACATTTTATAGTGGCGTCAGTTTACGCACAGTTGGTGATTAATTCTCGGTTAAATTTAATAATCGATCTATTCCATCTGTATCAACAATTCACAAGTTGGTGAAAAAAATTGAAACTACAAGCAAATTTATAGCAAGTACTCAAAAAGTTCTCCATTCTGCTGTAAAGAATAACCCAATCTGTTATAAAATGCCTGCCTTACATTAGCCAGCTGTCTACGTATTTGTGATTAGCCTACACTCCACAACGATTGCTTCCCACAAAGAATCAATATTTGGGTAACGTTTTCTGTAAATTTTGTTTTTCGGATGACCCCACAAAAAGAAGTCGCATGGTACTAAATCAGGAGATCTTGGTGACCAGTGAATAGTGCCAACGCGACCAATCCAGCAATTAGGAAAGTTATCATTTAGATATTCCCTCACATTCAAACCATAATGCGCTGGACAGCCATCATACTGAAACCAAATCTCTTGATTTTCACATGCAACTTCTAATGCAGGGCCAATCTGACTGATTTACAGCCAGTCTTATAAAGGCCACTAATCTGACGTTTACTTTAATTCAGTGTTAAAATAAACAAACGCGCATCAAAATTTGTTTACTAATGAATAAAATGTCATAAGCACAAACGTTTTGATGAGCTTTTGTTTATTTTAACAGCGAATTAAAGTTAACGTCAGATTAGTGGTCTTTATAAGACCTGTCGTAAAATTTCTAAATAAGAATCCGAATTTAAATTTCCAAGTATTTCAAACGGTCCAATAATGTTATTGTTGAAAATACCAGCCCAAATATTAATTTTCTTCCGGATCTGCGTTCTTGTTTCAAGAGATATTTACTTGGGCCAACTATCCAGTGTTCTACGTATTCGGTTCATTATTAAGTGTGAACGTACATTCATCTGTAAAAAGTTCCTGTCTTCGTTTGAGTGTTCCTGCATCACTTCACAGCATACGCGCCTGCTTTCTTCATCGACTAAGATAATCTCTGGATGGCACTGAGGTTTGTAGGAATGATAACCATGCTTCTTCAGAAGCTTATGAACTGAACGTGTCGATACGTTGCACTCTCGGGCAATACATCTTATGCTGGTTGTTTGATCAGCATTTATCAACCCCAAAACTCTTTCTTCCAGCTCATCTTTGGTTCTTCTATTCCATTTGCCTGTAATGTTAATGTCTCGATTGAATATTTGTTTAAACTGCAATATTAAAACTACCTTTTGAATCACCTGCTGCTACACTTGCTGTAGTTTTTTTTCACAAACATGTGAATTGCTGATACAGATCGAATAGGTCGATTATTAAATTTAACCGAGAATAAATCACGAACTGTGCGTAAATTGACGCTACTGGAAGATGTTTTGATAATAAATGCCCTCTCTTCATTAGAATATTCAACATTATTATTCATTGTCATTAGTTAAATACGTGAATTAATAACTGACAGAAAATAACATTTTTTTGGCATAAACAAATTTGGCTGGTCTATTTTTTGTGAATAAAATGCAAAATATTTATTACAGTTTTCAAGCTATTTCTATATTAAAACAAGCAACAAATTCAAGTAAAATAGTATCAAATTAAGCGCATTTTCTTCTATTTCGATTGATACCACTATTAATCCTATCAATTCAATCGGCAAGCAGGAATCTGCATATACCTATACGATTTACCATGCTATTTCCCTATGTTAACACCTTACGTGAAACACTCGGTATGAATAACGCAATGTCAATATAATAGAAAGATCAACTAGCGCTGTGAATGCCGGCAAGCTAAAACGTTTGCCTTCTGGCTTTCCGCCTGTTTCCATTATAAATAAATTTCACAATCTGTACGTCTTCTGGTGAAGTTTATTTGTTCGCATTTATAACAATTGTCATAATTCATTAACTACCTGACATAAGCAAACTCGTAATTATTGTAACAAAAGATAGCCTCGGGCGAGCTAGACGGTAAACATTTTAGATTTTTCTTCTTCTTCACCTAACGCATTTATACCGTTACAGCGTTGGGGAGCGATCCTCAGTCCGTCTTCGGCATTTCGTTCTGTCTCTGGCCACCTTTCTTACTTCATTCAGTGTTTTTCCTTTATGGTGTCTTCCCATGATCTTCTTAGCCTGCCTATCAGTCTTCTTCCTTCTATTCCCAGGTCTAGCATTATTCTGAGATTTTTTCTGTATTTTGTATTACACAATCTTTCCATCTCTGGTTAGAATAGTTCCCAGGTATTCGCATATGTACACAACTTGAAGTATTTCTCTATTCATTGTTATTTTTATATTCTCTTCTCTTTCGTCGTTTTTGTTTATTGGTAAAATTTTGCTTTTATCTATATGTATCTTCATTCCCTTCTCCTTTAGACAGGTTTTCCATGCATTTCTCTGTAATTCAGTTTTGGTTTCAGATGTCAGTGTGATGTCATCTGCATAAATTAAGTTTAAGGCCTGGACTGAAGATAAATTATAATATCCTGTTGTGGGGGGTCTTATCTCGGTCTGGTATTTTTTAGATATTTCATCCATAAAGATTATGAACAGAAGGGGGCTGCGGCTATCGCCTTGCTTCATACCCCTTTCCATATTAAATGTTTCTGTTGTTATCCTATTTATAGTCGGACAATTCCGTGTACTCTTCTGTAGATACTTTTAACGATAATTTAAAGTTTCTGATTCGTTTGAAGTGATTGCACTTCATTCCGAATTTTTTCTTTCGGAACTATATCAAAAGCAGCTGTCAAGTCCGAGAACGCTATATATAGGTAAAATGTTATACCCTCATCCTTCCTTTTACGTTTTAGTGTGGCAGTGATCACAACACTACTTGATCTTCTTATACTATTAGGTTTATGTTATTTCTATAGCGTGTACTCTGATGGACACAGTAAACATACAATATAAACAAGAAGAAGAAGAATATATTATTAGGAAAATTTATTCTAAAATTTCAGTCAAAATTTAAAGGTTTTTCTGTTTCTGTTTAATATTATATTCGTTGTTCACAATATATTTCCAAAATACCTTTAAAATTTGATCCCACATCTTGCAGTATACGTGGTGTTCTTATACCATATACTGTACAATCACCTACATCTTGTAGACAACTCTTCATTTAAAATATCTTTGAAGTTCATCAATGCCGAATGGATTTCTTATATTTCTTCGCTTTCATAGTATACGACGAACCAATCTAACTGTCCGATCAAATTTTTGCTCATGACATTAGCCATTGGTTACAAGCAAAGTCTTTAAAGATTAAAGTACACCTAGGCGGCGTACCTATTGCATTATCATTTATAGCAATGGCCTATGTATTCTGTTGGACATTGTACGTTAATAGTAATGTGAGAAAATTGTTGTTTGCCTTACGTTGGATTGCAGCCTAAACTTTTGCCGCGTGATTACCTTCAGCCAATTGAAATCTATAGTCTGTAATAATGTATCATATCGTACCCACTTAATGTAATTGTTCAGTTCGTGAAATGAACATCCAGTTCTAGAACTGGAACCAAGTCGTGTAACAATACGTTTTTTTCATAATTTGGAAATTTTTTGTTCAGTTCATGAAATGGAAAACGTATTTCTCCAATTTATGAAGTCCTCTAAAATTACACAATCGGAACATGACAATTATCCACTTCATGAACTGCACTGTCCATCTGTACATCTTCGGCGTCTACTACATCAAGTAAACTAAATATTAATTCATTCGTTGCGATTTCCATCTCTAATTTCTCTCTTGGTATCAAATCTTTCTCCACTAGACTGGTACACTTTTGATCACCTCCAGATTGTTTGCATTTAAAATGGTATTAAGCATCGATTGTGGAACATTGGAAGATGAAAGACCAACTCTGAAATTGCTACCAAAGAAAGCTTTATACAAACAACATCTTATAGTTCTATTAAAAGACGTATTTTTGTGCCATTGCAAGAAATTAAAACCAACCGAGTAGTTTTTGCAATTGATATCGGTCAATTTAGAAATCTAAAGTACGAATACAGAGCTAATAAAAGCATAGCAGACAAATAATTTTAATTAATATTCCACAAATGCACTATTCTGGACTTTTAACTACTACTTGCTTTAGACTACTACAAAATATATCAAGTCTATCACCAACGAAATTACACTAATGACACAATATACATTAGTTTATTTACATTTACTTTAATACATTATTACTTTATAAGGGGTGCTTCAAAAATTTAAAAAATCAAAATAGTTCGTGTGTTTCTTCAGCAGCTCTATTAGACTTTAGCGATCGAAGCCATACAAACCTAATATTTTAGTACCCATTTATGTTCACCATGTGGCAGTAATTGATAATAATCGATTAGATCAATACATACACATTCATTGAAATCTCTTCAAGATATTGGTTACGCGAAGTAGACATAGGCATTCCTAAGTTCATGAAGTGGACGATTGTTATATCAGATTGTGTAACTTTAAAGGAGTTCATAAAGTGAAAACATACGTTTTCCAATTCATGAACTGAACAAAAAAAGTGCCCAAATTGTGAAAAAAGCTAAAATTACAGGATTCATAAATTTGCACTGGACAATTACTGTAAGTGGGTGCGACATATATAATTTTTAAAGGAATTTTAGAAGTAAATTGTTTTCAATAGATTGATGAGACAACTAGTATTTTTATTTTGTATGTAGCCTATTTGTTGTATTTGATTCGTTCTTATTCACTATAACCACACTTACTGTTAGCCCAGGTTTCTTCAACAAATCTTTGTTATTTTTAATAGAATTTCTTGAAAATGTCTTAATCAATTCTCTCGTTGAAAATTACAATTGTTGGTAAAATTACAAAAAATTATAACTAATAAAATTCTTCAAAAAATACTAGTTAAGGTGATCGCTATATAGAGAATTCTTTCGAATGAAAATCGGAAGATATCGTCAACATGTTCACTTTGGTTACTGCTGAGTTGGAAAGGTCACATTGCATTTACTATAGTATAAACTCTTCACTCGAGTATAACTTTCACAATTAACTAATTATCAACACTAGCACTGACATTTTAAGTAAACCCTGTAATTTCAAGATAAATATTACTAACTACTGAGCTTATAATTCAAACTAAAAATATGTATTTAAAAATAATGCAATATTGCTGTACTTATTAAATTTTCCAAACAAAAATTCTAAAAATACTAATTATTTAGAATTATTTGATAATCGGAAAAGAATATTTAACAAAGGTGTTAATTATAAGATGTGCTGGATTTGGTGTGATGATATAATTGCTCAAAACTGAACCATATCATATTAGGTAAGGTAAAGGTTGAGGTGTGTAAGAAGTATAACAGAAAGTACCCCGGATCTAGTACTTTGTGGACCGACACACAGCTAATATCTACTTGTAGTTCAATCTCTGATAGTCCGTTTCCATATTGTATTCTTTTTCTAATCGGCTTTTTTGTACAATAATTCAGAAAATTATTTGATCCACTGTGATTATTGACAATGGGATAGAAAATGCATTTAAAACAATCATCTCAATAAATTTTCTTGAACGTCTGGTAGAAAATTTAGATTGCATCATTCATAGTTGGGTTTATAGAAGTTGAGGTAATGAGAAGAACACCATTTTTAGAACCAGATAATTTAAAAAAAATAATTTATACCTTTGTTGCCTTGTACTAGCCAATAAGGTTAAATTTCGTGGTCAGAAAAAGTAACACAATGAAAGGCTCCAAAAAAACACACTGAAGAACACAATCCTCGATTATATATAAAATGTTAATTTATCCAAATCAGGGCTTTCTCATAAAATGTATTCGTCTAACTTGGAAGTTCGCTGTTCACTCTTCGACTGCGTAGGTATTCGTTTTCTACACCGAACACCAGGATTGATATTGAGCCATAGCCGTTTGCTATGCAAATTTATTTATGGGTTAGCGTAATAAGAATCTCCTTTTGTCTTTAACAACGCGCAACTTTTAAAATCACGCGTTCGTGAAAGATTCTATCTGCTAATCCACTCCACAATGTTACATAACTTTATGGAGAATATTTGGTAATACGACCTCTCTGGAATATAAGTGCGTACAATTGTAATAAAGCTTATATTATCCTATCGAGAAACATAAGGCCCTCATCCTCATTCGTTTAAAAAAAATCTTGAATAAGTAAAAACACGTTGCACAATAGCAATTATTAAATTTTTATATTTGATTAAACAGTCTTATAAAGTAAACTTCGTTTCGCTTTGCAAGATTTGCAGATAGAGCAAACCCATCTTGGTGTATTTTTGCAAAACAATGTGCTTTCTATCGCCAACAAGTCGCATGCAAGTGCAAAACAGCTTGAAATTGGTTAGCATACATAACTAAATGCCTAATTTCCCTAAAATTGCACATTCCCCAGTGACACAAAAATAACGCGGACAGAACAGTACAAGTTATTAAAGAAATAGACCTGAACATCATTTACATAAGACGCACGCGTGTTACATGAGCAGACTATGTAAGAGTAAAATGACAAGCCCGCCAATGAGATGAGAGAAGATTCACTCGACTATGACATAGCTTTCCTGTGTTTTACAATCCCCTGGTATTCTGCTCGGCGCGAACAATATTAACTTTTCTTCAAATCGAAGAGGGTGTTGTAAGTCGTTGCTTAATCTGGCACCTGCGTGCTGAAAGGCATTACACAAACCTGGCTTACAGCACCGACTAATTTTCAATACGATGCAACAGTTCTTTAAATTCCGAATTGAAACCAGCCTACTTTTGTTGAAAATGAAGTACCTCAAGCGGTAAACTAGCTAATTTGAAGGCATTATGTCCTCATAAAATACAGTTTAAATGCAATTCGTCCCTCGTCTTTTTCACCGAGATTAAGCTTTTGTAGCTGCAGCATTCCTAATTCCAAAAAATAAAAAGAGATAAAAGATTACAAATGGAAATAATTCTGTGTTGTAAATTGGAAGCGAAGAAAGGTATATAGCAAATTAAGTTTTTGATAAGATATGTCTGCTACAAATAAATAACTTCGGAAATTTTCAAATTACTTAAATGATCCCTCAGCAGCTGGTTATTTGTTAAAACTGCTACATTTACTAATTTGACGCACGATTAAAAGCACTGAAGGGGAACATTTAATTTCTTATTTTCCGTGACAAATTGAACAAAAACTAGACGAAGCCTATCGAAAAATATTATTTGTACTGTATCTAATCGATTTATATCCCACCTGTGATTTGTTGAGACTACTGGGATGTGACTACTCAAGTCCAGTATTTTTTGTACTGCAAAGGTCTACCGTAAAAATGAGATGTGCAGGCACGATTAACAGCATTGAATGAACAACGAAAAAAATATTTTTGTCAAAGCACGAAATTCGGGGGATGTAAAAAAATCGCGGAAGGGAAGAATGAGGAGTGGGGATATATTGACGTTATGCATTATATTGTGTGACAAATGACTACTATACAGTGTATCTAAGGATTTTTTTCACTGACGTCATGTGCGAATGGAGCAAATATCTAACAAATGCATTTAGATAAAGATAAACTACATTTTTAAACAAATTGTAAAGGGCTTTACACGAATCTTCCCTCGCAAGGGAAAGTGTTGAAAATAAAAATTTTGAAAGAGATGCTCGCCCTATATACAGTGGATCCAAAATGTGCTCTTTTTTGTCAAGGGTAAAAACCTGAGCTATGCGCAAAATATTACTTTTATGTAACTAATATTTCTTAAGAAAAAATAGCCACAAACGACTTTCGGGATTGGACCCTGTCATGATTGAGATCGAAGAACTCAATGTTCCGCCCACTTTCGCAAGGGGCTTCATCAGGAGGAAAAAGCAAAGAGCACGGTAACTCAGCGTGTTAACCCCTTTGCAAGGGAAGGGATAGAAATGCCGTCGCGGCTCAGTGGCGGTGGGCGCGGCTTAGGAATGAGCACTTTCTACATAGAGGGAAGAGGAAAGCCTTCGTCCCGATTGAGATTATTAGGGTGTTTGTAAATCTCAATGGCTTCGCGAATCTTTCTGCTAAAGAAGAATGGGGATTTGCAGATGATGGAAGTTTCATCAAAAAGAATCTTATGATCGACGAGGCCCGACTTGAGACAGCACTGGTGCTCAGAAATGCGAGTTTTTACTGAACGACTTGTTTCACCAATGTATACAGCATTACAAGAGCAAGGAACTCTATAAACACCTTTACATGACATAGTGTTTAATTTATCTTTAGATGAAGGAAGAACCTGTGAGATTTTGCTCGAGGGTTTGAATACTGTTTTAGTGTTTTGTTTTCGAAGACACTTTTCTATGCGGTCGGTGACTTGGTGGATATAGGGAAGAAAGACTATTGCTGGAGGAGGATCGGGTTTTGGAGGTTTGGGTAGCCGTGGATGAAGATGGCGATTGATGGCAGACTGTATATCCCTAGCACGGTAACCGATATTCCTAACAGCATTCCGAATGTGGTTTAACTCAGCGTGGATTTTAACGGGTTGGGATATGGAAACAGCCCGGTGTACATACAAGCGAATTGCTAACGGAAAGTTTTTGTGTAGGATGATGGTGGGAATCGGCATGTAGGTAGCGATCAGTGTGAGTGGGTTTGCGATATACAGAATGACCAAGTTTTCCACTGGGTTGGCGAGAGACCTGTACATCTAAGAAAGGAAGAGAACCGTTACTTTCTATCTCCATGGTAAAGTTAATGTCTGGATGTTGACTATTGAGATGATTTAAGAAGACGGGTAACGTGTCTTTACCATGTGGCCAAATAATAAAGGTATCGTCAACGTATCGTATACTGGTCATAAGATTCTTTTTGATGAAACTTCCATCATCTGCAAATCCCCATTCTTCTTTAGCAGAAAGATTCGCGAAGCGGGACGAAGGCTTTCCTCTTCCCTCTATGTGGAAAGTGCTAATTCCTAAGCCCCGCCCACCGCCACTGAACCGCGACGGCATTTGCTGAACCGCGACGGCGCTTGCCTATAAATTCTCGCCTTTCTTCTTCCAATAGTTAGTCGAATTTGGCCTCTCACCTGGTTCAGACGTTGAGTTACCGTGCTCTTCTAACCCTTCCCTTGCAAAGAGTTTCGCCTCTGGCGTGGTTAACACGTTGAGTTACCGTGCTCTTTGCTTTTTCTCCTGATGAAGCCCCTTACGAAAGTGGGCGATACGTCGAGTTCTTCGATCTCAATCATGACACGGTCCAATCCCGGAAGTCGTTTGTTACTTAAATAGCCACAATTTTATTTTTTAAGGTGCTCACCTTGTATATGTTTAACCGAAATTTTCTCGGTTTCGAGCCAGGTAGATATATAATCCGTATGCAAAATATCGTCTTCCTCCAACCAATAGTTTTTCAGCTCGTCCGCCAAGAGATGGACAGACAGAGGAACGGAATCGAGAAAACCTGTTTTTCGTCATCTAGCAACCCTGAAACGTAAAGATCTGAAGAAATCTCGGAAGGTGATTTTTCGCGATTACAATTCCTTCTTCTTTGAGACGAGGAAAGTAAAAAAGTAAAATAATAACTTGGTTTTGTTACTCCCCTTCCCCAAGGGGAAATATAAAATGTAATATACAGGGACTAATATACGACAGTATGAAATATCTATATCCGAAAAATTTTGCTGAAAAACTTAATGAATACTCAGGAAAATCGTTCGAAGAAACCTATAACAACATAATAGAAAGTATCCACGAAGCAGTTAATGGAGCAAGACTAGCAAAAACCTATAGTAGACAGACAAACTAAAAAATTAGTAGAAAAAGATGCCAAACTGAAAACGGTTAAACTCAAAATCTGAAGAAGAAAAACGAATTTATATTGAAGAGAAGAATGAAGTAAAGAGTAAAGAGAAACGTCAATGCTGCGAAAAATAAAATGCGGGATAACAAATACTAGGAAGTGAATATGTATATTTGGGGAAGACGAACTATAGTAGTGTGGAGAAATAGTACCAATTCAGATAATATCACAAGAATAATAGGTGACACATTATAAAAACTTGCTATGTGAAAAAAGAAAAAACATACGATAGACCAGTTTTTACAGATATATATACAAAGAGAAGCAGTAATCGTGTAGTAAAAGTTCTACGAATGCTGAAAAACAAAATCAACCAATGCTTAAACGGTCACCCTGTTACCCTGTACCACAGGAATGGAAACAGCAAACATAGATCCAAGAAGGATCCCAATAACTATCGAGGAACCTCAGTTATAAGTACGATTAGTAGGCTATATGGAAGGATCGTAAGAGACCTCATTAAAGAAAAATACAGTGGATATGAGGAGGAACAACAACGTGGATTTTGAGCAAGGAAGTCATGCACGGATAACGTGCTCTGTTTAAAACAGATAATCGAGAAAATGAAATCAAGAAGCACATATAACGCATAATACGGTACATGTTCGAAGAATGAACAATGGTACACTTCCTACACAAGTAATGGAATGGATACCTAGTGGCAAAAGGAAACAGGGAAGACCGAGAAAAACAAGGATAAAAGTAATTCGCAGATCAGTAAGCGAAAAAAATCTCACAGAAAATCAATGTCACATTTATATTTCATAAGAATAAAAGGTAGAACAAAACAAAGGAAATTAAAGTTCTTTGAGTCTCCTCGGAACATTTAAAAATGTTTGGCAACGGTTTGGCATACTTTGTCTGCAATCAACATTTGGGCAAAATTCAAATTTTCAAATAATAATATTTTATTAATGGACTTAGTTTTATTTAAACCAAATTATGAAAAGAAATCCTTTTTATAGTGACACAATCCTGAAAGGTTACACAAAATGCTATGGCTGCCTTTTTAGAAAAAATTTTTGAAAATTGCACCAATATATGCAAATGGTCCAGTTCATTTGTTGTGCAGTATATTTTATTTGACGTAGTTATAACTGTTATAAGCAGGGTGGAATTTAATATGTTACAGCTTAAAGCTTCATACCACATGCGCAACATTAACTTTTATTAAATAAAAGCTTGTGATAATAATTATTTATGCAACTAGCGCTACAGCATGTCAAGTGAAATAACACTTTGTGTACGTATTCACATACAATATTTTTCTACTATCTTAAATTTACTATTACTGGTTTACGAATATCGATTTAAAAGAGGTTCGCATTTGTCGCAGTTTTAATTTATGTCATAATTAAAAATTTCACAAATGAACGCTACATTTGAAGAAAATATTGCTATTGGTAAGCCGATTGTGCGCAGCGCAATTTTATTTGAAATCAAACAATGTTTGAATTCCCCTAAGTTTTTAATTTGTAACGTGTAAACCATATATATAATACACATATATTGCTAGTAGGGCCTGGAAACGTCAGAAAACATTACGGCGCCGACATAGTCTCACTTAGAGTATAACGCGTATCGTGCGCATGCGTGAGGATTCGAACTCCGCCTTTAGAAGCGAATTTTAAACTTGACCACTTCCCCATTGGCCGGACGACGCCGCCGCGCCTGCACACAGCTCATCATTATACATTGAAGAGTTGGTTGTCTGTCTCACTTCCTTGGCCAGTTTCCCACTCATAGCCGCTAGCAATATAGTAAGTATTAGATATATGGTGTAAACCTGGTTTTGCGAAGGCGTCCCAGTTCTGAATCTGTTTCTTAAACGTAGTATAGTATGTAATTTTTTTAAATTTAAAATTGTTTTTCTACGCCCATTACTAAAAGTAGGGCTTTTAGCACTAGCTTTTTTCACAAAAATGACGTTACATAAATCAGCGTGTTACAAGTGAAATCAGCAGATGTGCTAAAAGTAAACAGCTGGTGTTGAATTTAGAATTTTTAACTGGAAGTGAGGTCATAAAGTTATTCCAGTTACTTCTTTCGTTAGAGGTAAAGTGTTTTTAAATTATTAAAGCATTATGCAATGAATAAAGTAAAATGTGTACTATTATAATTAACTTTGATAACTAACTTTGACAGCCACCGACTGCAGAAACAGTCACCTGCGCCGTCACGGCCATCTCTTTACTATGACATAATGTATAACTGTCATAAAAGTAAAGCTTTGTTAAATCGACATTTATAGACTGATAACAGTAAATTTAAGGCCGTAGAAAAATATTGTGTGCTAACTCGTGCATAAACTTCCACTTTTAGCACTTGTTGCACAAATAGCTATTGTAGTTACTTAAGGTATGTAAATCATGTGTTTACTTTTAGCACGCTGATTTATAATTTGTCATTTTTAGCTCGACCAGCTAGTACTAGAAGGTCTTGTGGCAGTATGATTTGTAGAAACCATTTTATTCTGATCTTGTATTTTTTCATCATCATTGTCCACTTCACGGTATAAACCTTGTATAATTGTTCCGACTTCGAGGTTATAACTGATCTTCCAACCTCTTCTTTGGAAGGCCTATACTTCTTCTTCCTTGGGGTGTATAGTTTAGTATCCCCTTAGGTATGCGTATATCTTACATTCTTAGGATACTTATGTTGGTACCATCTATATCTATAAGTTTGTATTACTTAATTAGCCATTGCAATTGTTTTGTAGCGTTTCTTGTACCTTTCAATGTTCTTCTTATTGTGCCGCATAGATACTGAAATTTGTTTATTTTAACATTTATGCCGGTGTTATTAGGATAATTAAAATTATTGACTTGTTCCAACGTTTTGTTGTTTAATACAAGTTTAGCTTTTAGATGATCGTTGCCATGAAATGTTAGTACTTTAGATTTTGTTTCTGATATTAATAGATTCAAAGATGTAGTTATAGAGTTCAGTTTGTAGAGGACTCGCTGTAGATCATTTTCTGTTTTAACCATTATCGCCTGATCATTCGCAAAAAGTATGCTGTCCATATTTATTCCACGATATAGAAGTGTCTTTATATTTCTTCTTGCCATTAACGCATGACATAGTCAATGAACAGATTAAATAAAGTAGGAGCAGTTTCTTCTATTTTATTTTTATGTAATTGCATGACTAAAGCGCTTTCCATTCTGCCGGTATATGACCGTATCTCCAGCATACGTTGATTAACTGCAAGAACCGAATTAGCAGTGAAATCGAGGCATATTTAAACAGTTCTGCGTTAAACCCCTCTATTCCGGGATGCTTTTATTTTTCATTTGTTTTATCACCTCTAGGGGTTCATCCTTCCTTATAGGATCTACGTATTCATTTATTTGTGCTAATGTTATCGTTTCATCATACGAATTTGCCCAAAGGTCTTTGTAGTAGTCCTCCCATGCTTTTAGTGATATTGGATTTATAAATAATTTGTCTTTTTCACTTTTATTAAGTTCTTTTACAATTTTAAAAGCTCTCGATTGCTATGCAAATCACTTCCGATGTCGTCGATATATTGTGCCCAGCTTTGGCGTTTTATTTCTCTCACTTTTCTCTTGGTGTTCTTAAATATTCCAAATAAGTTTCTTTCTTATCTTGTAGCAATTGTTCTATTTCTTCATTCCAAATCTCCCTATTACTGTACTTTTTCTTTCTTTTTCGTAAAGCTTCTGTTGAAGCTTTCATTATATTTTGTATTTGAACCCAATCTAGGTTTATATTTCTATTGCAATGGCTTTCCGCTAAATATTGATCTAGCCTCGTCTGGTACAGATCTCTCTTCTTGAAATAGGTGTATCTTGAATGTTTCCTTCTCTTTGTTTCTTTTGCTTGATTTTCTTCCATCTTGCTGAGATTGTGATTGTTGATATAAGAAGATAGTGGTCAGATCCAACATTGCTGCCTCTATGCACACGCGTATCTTGAAGTTTCGTCCGGCATTTTCGGTTCGTTATAACGTAGTCAACAGTAGTGCCTCTTACAGTCCATGTAAATTGTGAATGTTCTTACGTCGGAAAAAGGTATTAGTGATTCTCAAACTTTTATATGGTGAAAAATCTATTGGTTGTTTACTATTTGTGTTGTTCTACCTTCTTCTGGAACATATACACCTAGTATCGTCATGTATCCCCTTGATGTCAATAATCATAATTGAATAATTCGTTCATCTATAAATTCGTAGCTATGAATATTATTTTTCCATTCTTTCTTTATTAAAATAGTTATTCCTGCTGCACGTTTCTGTTGGGTACTCCACTGTACAATATGCAGTACTCTTTTAGTTCATCTGATCCTTTTAATTTCTTTATTGTTTCCGGTATTATGGCTACATCGATATTCTTCTCCTTAAGTTCTTGACGGAGTTCTTATTACTTTTATTAAATATGCTATTCCTAATCGCTTATAGATTGACCCGTCTGGCTAATAAATTCGTGAAATTTGTGAGTAAATTAATTTCCCCTGAGTCGGTACCGGCGACTGGATAAGGTAATAGTCTGATGGTATGGCTGCCACCTGGGCTTCCAGACAAGCCTTTTATTTTTTGAAAATAAATTTAACACGGGAAGCGAATATTTATTAACATATTTTAACAGAATGATCAAGTTTCATACATCTTACTTAATCTTTCGTAATAGATGCGAATTGTACGTGTTTGTAAAAAAATATAATAGAGAGGTGATTCATCAATACTTACATGTAAAATAAATATCTTCAACCAATGGGGCCAATATAAAACAATCTTAGTGGACTGTATATTAGAATTTATTAACAATTGTACAACTGGTTGCTAGAACCATGACCCCTTTAACGCTTAACAACCCTCTGTATTCGAGGTTAGCAGGTTAGGTTTTGCTTCAGTTTGTGTTCAATCTGACGGAAAACCTAATCTGATAACCTCGAATTTGACATAGACTTACAGTGCCACCAACATAAACAGTGCCAACCTAAGAAAAAAAATCACAACCATTTATTAACTCCTATTTTAAATAGAACACCCAGTATATTATTACATTCTTGAATTTAGCTTAAAATTTTAGAGAAATTTTGTTTTTTGAACTAACGTTCTATTGTGTACGGTTTCTGTACAAATTGCATATTTTGAAAAATTTTTACAAATGCTTGTATGTATGTATGTATGTATGTATAATACTTGTGGTGTAGAAGCTGGTGCTTTATGTGCTTGCATCTGGCGGTACAATGCTCAACTTGCCCCGGATTCGGGATACAAAGTTAAAGATTAAAAATCAAATTTTGGCTAATAGACCATTCGATAAGTCTTTTGAAATTGCTGCTAGCGGTAGTAATTCCGGACAAGCTGGAATTAATTTTAATATGTTTGATTTCGCGTTAAGAAATGTCTCTTAAAATTGCACCCCCTTCGAAAGCCCGGATTTGGCTACCATCTTGAAAAAAGGGCAGAAAATTTCATTTTTTTTTCATTATTTGTAAATATCTAGGTTAGTATCAACTTTAGAGTGAAATATATCGTTATCAAAATTGAAGGAGAGTAAATTATCTACCAAAATGTTCTATACATTTTCATTGTGCGACTACCTCTTTCGAGGTTATAAGCGGCCAAAGCTGGATATTTTAAGAGCATTTGCTGATTTTCTTATTGCATGCAAATGCTTTTATAGATTGTCAATGTACTTTCTATGGCAATTAAGCATAAAACCAGTACAAGTACCACTGGTAAAATTAGAAAAAGTCCATCTAGAAGTTTATGGATTGAAATAAATGTCAAATTCGTGTTCTATTGGCATAATTATATCGGTAGTAAGTTTGTGTATTTTCGTGTACAAGATTTCGCCGCACAAAGACAGCATTTTAGAGGTATTCGACTGGAAAATTGTCTAGCTCACATCAATACACATTAAAAATTTAATAAAATTGTAAAGTTTGAAAAAAATCGTTAGAGCCGTTTTTGAAATAATCCAAAAAAAACTGAAAAATCACAAGAGTAAACACCTACTTCCGGTTATGCGATTTTCTTCAAAAGCTTGCTGTCGTATCTAGATAGTACACAAAACTTATATATGAAGTGTAAACGTCATACCTCTTTTCGTTTTGAGATATTCTGCTAACAAACAGCCACACAGACAGACAGACACACAGACAGAGCAATGAACAAAAACATGTTTTTTGGGTTCAGGGGACTTTAAAACGTGAAGATCTGTTGAAAACTCAATTTCGAATTTTTGGGGTGAATCCAATACTTCTTTTATCGTAAAAGAAAGTACCAAGCAAATGCTCGAAAAAAAATATATTTCGACGCCTATGAATTCGAACCAAGCGAATGTATGACAAAAATGTATAGAACATTTTTTGTAGAGAATTTACTCTTCTTTAATTTTGATAACTACGTATTTTGCTCAAAAGTTGATACTAATCGAGATATTCACTAATATTAGGAAAAATATAAAAATTTAGACCTTTTTTAAGCATAGCGGTTAAATCCGGGCCTGTCAAGGGGTGCAAAATTAATATATATATTGTGAGTCCCAACAGAACAGATTAAAATTTATTCCAGCTTGTCCGGAATTATTCCCGCTAAAATGTACTTGTCGACTGGCCTAAATCTACTATTAAAAACTTAAATTTTGTAGTGACAGCCGTGAAAAGTCATAGTGACAATTTGGAAAGTAGCGAGAGATTCGTGGCATACGTTTGGCAGTACTAAAGTGTATTGTCAGTCTATGGTTAGAGGTTAGTAGGTTAGGTGTTGTTTATTATTTTATTGTTCATTGAAATGTTAAACCGTGTTTAACATGATCGCGTCCTGGAATGTTCAGATACATTTAACATGCATCCACTCATTTAACATGCACGCACTCGCGTCCTCGAATGTTAAGATACATTTAACATGCATCCACTCATTTAACATGCATGCACTATAGCAACATCACACATATTCATGGTAGTCCGATTTCGATTTAGCAGTTTTTAGTAATTATTATTGATTCAAAATTATTGCCTCAATGAACAATAAACTAATGAACGCATTTCGAGGAGTAACCGTCTTAACATTTCTCACATAAATTACCACTCTTGCTTCGCTGCGCTCGCTCGAGTGGTAAAAATATGCTCGAATGTTAAGACTGGGTTACCCCTCTTAATACGTTAATTACTATAACACATACTGGCCCAAAAATTAACATGCAAATCTCGAATTTGAGAGTGCTACCAACAATGCAGTAGTGAGTGACACGGTTTTTATATCACTAGTCGCTTATGGTTTTTATTTCACTAGTGGATAATCGACCACTTTAGAGGTCGAAAATCTAGTAATAAGCTTATAACTAGGAGGTGTTAGGCAATAAATATTATACAGTAACTGAATTAAATATACGTTTATTCACGAAAAGATGTTGAGCTCACGAGCACGTAGTGCAAGTGAAATCATATCTTTGAGTGAGTAAATGTTTAATTCACGTGGCGTATATATGTTTTTATTCAATTTTGACGAAATTTTGAATAAAAAAAATATTGAAATCAAGATATAAATTTGCCCTTTCATAGTAAATTTTATCTAAATTTTTTTAATTATATATTACCTACACGCTACAAAAAAAAAATAATTGAATGTAAATATTTGTAGAAATAATAAAGATATGTTGTTCTTCATTGAAACTTTTTAATTTAATCGCTAAAATGTCACTTGTGAATAATTGCTTATGAAGGTTGTTATGGAGTTAATAATGTCACTTTAAACTGTCAAAATTGAATAAACAGTATTATTTAACGTATCCACTGCTTAGTTCTATAATATTCTTTTCGGTAAATAACTTATTTATGATCTAAAACCAAGGACTCCATAGTTGCTACTTCTTCATCTAACATAAAGTACTTATATTTTAACCCTTTTTCATTTCAAATCAAATAACTCTCAGAGAATGCCGAATCAGGATAGCCTTGTAATTTCGTAATGTGGCTACCCTTGTTTATTTCTTATCGGCATTCGGGTATTTCGGAATCATTACCAACTATACAAAAATGTCCACTGATTTTGAGGTACGTTTCAACCCAATTTGGTGATCCGTCAGTCATCTTCAGCTTCTTATTTACATAAGAATTGTGACCCTGTCTTCACCTTGTTAATTATTTCTAATTCAACGACTATTATTCACAATATTCTTCAGCCTACGACTATTCAGGTTGTGTGATCGGATGCAATAGATAAATGTTAGCTACTTTACTTTTTCTACTATCTTTGCTGAGAACCTTCACGCTGCTTTGAATTATAAATCATTTTTTAAAAAAATCGCTGCATTATATGGTTCTCCATATTTGCTTTACATACGCCTGAAGTATTTCAGAAAATTCTTCTCCAAAACTACATTGTATTTTCGATCTTGCTTTTTGATTGTCCAAGATTTAGCAACCCACAATGTGATGGGGAACAGCAGTCTTCACATGCTATTTCTGAAGGTAATGCCAAAGCCAATGTAACACATTTTTTCATCACATCGGACTGTCCTACATGCCTGATGTCAGTCATATTGTCATTATGTCATACTGGCAATCGACAATTTTTGTTTTGGTTTTATATATTTTCAGTTCATATTACTGACTCTGTGCGTTTAGTGACCATAGCAAAGATCTATTTTCAAGCATGTCATTGAAACCCCATTCTTTTTTTTACCTTTCACGTCTTTTCTTCTTATTGGCTGCTGTGCTGTTCTTAACAACGATTTAAGCAACTTTATAAAACTAAAATAAAATCAATTATTTTAGTGTTCTCGGGGAAAATGTATGAAACCAATTTACTGGTTTTATTTCAAAAATAGGTTTAAGAACGTAGATCAAAAGATACGTTACCTCTTGTGGTTACATCAGTGAGTGGTTCCTTTTTACTTCCTTCATCTAAAAGACTTTACGTTTCAGGGTCCCTATATGACGAAAAACTGTCTGCCTGTCTGTCTGTAAGCAGTATAACTCAAAAACTATTTGTCGGAGGAAGACAACATTTTGCATACACATTATATATCTATCTACCTGGCAAGAAACTGAGAAAATTTCAGACAAATATAAAAAGGGGTACCTTAAAAAATAAAATTTTGTTTATTTTTTATTTAACTTAGCAATAAATACAAGTAGTAATTTGTACAGAGCGCAGGATTTATTCTTACTAAAAATGGGCCCCAATAGATACAGAATAAATGTTGTACCATACAAAAAGGAGCAACAAATTAGTGCGTTACTTAATACAGCTGCAACGCAGGCATTCGAAGGGTCGGTGTTCCGTAGCTCAGGTTGAAACAGCCCGTTCCCTTGCAATATCCCACAAAACGTTGGGACTGCATACGTGGTCCGCCTGCCTTCGAATTTGACCACCGGTAATGTTTTTTTTTATTTGAAAATTTATTTAATTTATTACAAACGTGAAGATATTTTTACTGCTAACTTAATTTGATTTTTAAAATTATTTAGGGCCGGTTGCAGAAAGCAATGTTAAGTCTGGTGTTAGCTAACATCGCGTCAAAGTGAACAAAAACGAATCAAATCTCAAATGCTTATGGTGACTAATACATTAGTAAACAAAATTTGATGCGATTTTGTTCACTTTGACGCGATGTTAGCTAACACCAGACTTAACATTGCTTTCTGCAACCGGCCCTTAGTGTCACAAGTCGACGAGAGAAGTTCTGGGTAAAACCTTTTACAGATTTTTACATTTATACTCAAAAGTTGAAAAACTGGAATAATGTGTTTCCATTTGTAAGTACTATTTCGAAACCATATACCCATATTGCAGCTGGTAACAACATGCTTTTTAAAATAATTATGTGCGTTTTATGTAGTATAATAATTTCAAATGTTTAAAGAACAAACTGAATTTCGAACTTAATCAAAGAATAAAATTCACGATGTAGCTTTAATAATAAATATCACTTTTACATTTAGATCAAGGTAAAGACGTTTCTTCTTAAATATCAATATCTACATCGAGTAACGTAGTAATAGCGCTTCTGCCACTTTTTTCTAAAGCTTGAAAGCAGCATTTTATGTTAAGCAAATAGCATGAAACTAAGCCACGTATTTTAACTTATTACCGTCTCTGTAATAACATGCGATTTAACTTTCTTCTTTCACATGACATCCTACATATTTAAGTCATCTTAAACGCAATTGCTGATCTAAAATCATTTTATAAATTATTTTGCAAGATATGTTTGTTACTGGAATTATAACTATTTCTCACTTATTTCTTTAAACTTGGAATTGCTGTGTTTTAAATAGTATCCTGTGTATCTTTTATATGTCTCATTTTTTCCACACGTACATCATCATCATTATTAATGGATTTACAAGTACATATTACCAACTTTATACATACGAAAACTAAGCCTTTCTGTAATTTAAAAAACGCATTCTTCTAGGTGGTGTTTATCGACGACCCCTCTGCATACATCCCAATTCCAGGTTTGAGACAAAGAAATCTTCCTTCTGCGCCAGACGATTTGGACTGGCAGCTGCCAATCGATTCGTGGGACCGGGAATATAGAAGATTTAGGTGGAACAACACAAGAGTACAACGTAAGTGTCTGTCATGCATGAAGTTGGAACACTTTCTTTAACTGTTTTAGTAGCTAAATTAAAATTCTGGGCCACGTAACTCATGCTCTCGAGTAAACGCATTGTGGACAATGAATATGATTTTGAGGAAGGTTATAGAAATGAAACACCAACTTACGCTGCTGAATTAACGTTTCTCCATGTTCATAACATTATTTAAAACCCCTGTACAATTTAAAATTAGTATTACATTTTTTTCAGGCTGTCTATTACCAAATCATTTTCCAGTTTCGCGTGTCTATTTACTTTACTATAAACAAAATATATGTAAATTAACTTGAAGTTGCTTGTGATCGTTGCTCTACGTAAAGGAAACAACTCACAACAATTCTTTGGCATCTTAAAAACCCATGTGCATAGGTTTTTCTGCATCCACAGCGTACATAGCTATTTATATTCCAAATCAAATAAACCTATATGCAGCTATCTTTCAAATATCTTTTTGGATGATTTTTGAACCAATTGATAAGAATCATGTAAATTCACCTAGTCCTTGCGATATATTTTGTCCTAACCCGATCCTGAACTAAGAATAATTACAGAAACAAAAATTGTCACTTGTCCCTCAAGGCAATATTCAACAAAAGTCTACATACTTAACCAATGAAGTGATTTTAGCAAAGAGAATAAAAAGGATCAACAGTTTAAGCCCACTTGTATTTGCAATAGTTATGAACTCAATAAGAAACAATTTTAAAAAAACAGTAACGAAAACTATATTAGTTGCTGTGCTAGGTAACGATTTAACCCTGATAGCTAAGATAGGAAATGGACTTCAATAGTATTTTTATACATACAAATTACAGCTAAAGAATATATGGTGATGTCACTCGATGAACAGACATCCTAACCATGCCGAGAAAACCCCTTAAATGCAAATTACCGATTGATAACCACCACATAGAACGGAATTTATTATTTATATTTAATATCCAGCCAGAGAAGCTCACATTCGGAAATAAATATTAACATAGCACCAGCTATATTTGGTTGCTTGAAAAATGTAATGGCACAAATAAAGGACGAAGGAAGTATTGTAATCGCGAAAAAATCACCTTCCGAGATTTCTTCAGTTCGTCACGTTGCAGGGTCCCTAGATGACGAAAAACAGATTTTCTCAATTCCGTCTGTCTATTTTGCATGCAAATTGTATGTCTACCTAGCATGAAATCGCGAAAATTGTGGACCTTAAAACAATAACATATTGTTTATTTTTGCTTTAACTGAGAAATAGATAAAAACAATAATTTGCACATAGCTCAGGCTTTACCCAACAGATACAGGGTAAATGTTGTAAAAGAGACAAAAAGGGTCAGCGATAATAGTGTTCTATTTAAGGCAGCGGCAGATACGAGGAGTTCTCCGTGGTCGAATGCAGCGAACGAGCGGTTTGCTTGCGGGCTACTGCCAAGCATAGAAATCGCATTCACAGGCGCTGAAGTTTGAATCCCACCGCCGGTAATGCTTTTTTTATTTGAAAATTGATGTAATTCGCAATACCAAGTATTTCCTTTTATTGTATCAGTATTATTACAAGCGTTAAGATATTTTTACCCCTACTTTCTTTTGATTTTTGAAATTGTTTAGTATCACAACGTCCACTTGCAAGGGAAGATCTGGGTAAAGCCCTTTACAGAATTTTTTAATGTAGCCCAGTCTTCCAAATGCAGCCCAGCTCATCCTTATTATTCTACTCACCTTCATAATTGTCTTAGTCAGTGTAATTTCTTGTCCCAGGTATATGTATTTATTGACTTTTTCTATTACTGCATTTCCCACGATTATATTTTTCTCTTCTTATATCATTACCATAATTTTCGTTTTGCTCTTGTTCATCGTAGTCCTACTGCTTGTGATTTGTCGTCTAGTTGTTGTAATATTACTTGTAAGGCTTCATAGTTATTGGCTGTCAGCATTAGAGCATCCACATAGCTCAGATTACTCAATAGTTCTTCGTTTATGTTTATTCCATTCTCCTCCCAGCTTAATTCTTTGAAGATATCCTACAGAACTAAAGTAAACAATTTCGGGGATATGATGTTTCCTTGTCTAACTTCTTTTTTATGGAGATAAGGTTCGTTTCTTTGTGAAGCTGGATTGTAGAGGACCTATTTTGATAGACATTATATATCTATAGTCTAAATGCCCTTTCAATAGGCCATACCTATTTCCATTTTCGGATGTTATATTCTGTTACTTTTGCTATTAATATTTTGACAGTGTGGAGGTGGTCGTAGGTGATGTAAGTAGGTTTAAAATCGGCTTGCTCTTTTGCCTGATAATTTTCTAGCTTAGTAGATGCCGTTTTGTTATGATTCTTAATAATATTTTGTATAATTGTGAATGCAACATAATGGGTCTATAGTTTTCTAATTTCGTGTTGCTAGGTACCTTTTTTAAATAATAATACCACTCCTCATTCCAGTGGTCCAGATTTGTATCTATTGACTACATTATTGCCTTGATTATTCCCAAGTAAATTCAAATATACGTCATTCGTTATTATAAGTCGAAGATTTAAAAAATCTACATCAAATTTATACTTCACCCGTACATTACATTTATTTTGCCATATTCATCCAGTAAAAAATCATTTGTAGTAATTTTATCTATATTTTAATTCTAAGTAATTTCCTTTAGATATTGGCTTTTGTTAGTAAATAGTGCACAGGGAAAAGATTAATTCCGTATATATCAAATATGGGCCTGTTAAAATACATATTTTACCTATTAACAACACCAAACTTATTCATATCACAACTATAGAATTACAAACAGCTGTACTTGTAGCTTAAGTTCAGCTCAATGCAAAATTTTAAAAAAATGAAGAAATTACTGCGTTGTGTATGTGCATACAGTCATCGATAATTGTAACGTGTTTCTTACGACATCAACAAAACTATTTTTATGGCAATACAATTGTGTAATGTATCATTGTTGTTTACTTTCTGATAAAACGGAATATAAATAACATGGAGAAATTATTGAATTCGACACATTCTCTTAGGTACTATTTAGAGCGAAAAAATGAGAACTGTCGTTACTCATGCACTAAATCATACATGTTAGGTACTAAACGCAATTACTAATAATATGACAAGCTTTTACGGCCAAGTGCTGCAGAAAAAGCAACTTTGATGCAGATTAATAGCAGTACTTTTACGAGCTACATCTGGAAAACGCTGCTCTATGAAACTGCTTGAATAGAAATGTCTTCCCTACATTGCACAAAACGTACACCATATGGCTCTTCAGTTTTCGGAAGTATTTTTTTCTCCTCACTACAAACGTTCTGATTTTTACTTCCCTCGTTTGAAAGATCCAATATATACAGGGTGAACGCCTTAAAAATTTAATTATTATTTTCCTTTGATATTTTTGAATGTTTAGTTTCAAAACGTCCACTTGCGAGGGAAGTTCCGAATAAAGCCCTTTACAAATATTTGACTATGTTGAAAGCTACATAAATATTAATGTTATATTTATTGACAGACAAATTTGTTATAATCACCAATTATTTCCCAATCTTAAAAACTGTAAAAATAAATGGCTAAATTTGCACCGTTGGCGTTGGTTGGGGCTATGATACATTGTTGCACGTCATTTGGGCAACAATAAATTAAATACAAATATTGAAACAACACGATCATCTTTACTGATTACAAAGATTACCACTTGTAGTAAATTTAATAATATTCCATAATTAGCGCAGACCTCTCCTACCTACTATTAGTGATTTTTATAAAACTATATTTTACATCCTAGGGAAAAATATAACATTTGAATAATAAATCGTTTTGAAAATCCGATTACCATGTAGATCTCAACAACCAGGTTCAGCTATACTGAAAGTGTTTCCGGAGTTACGCAAGTGCGAGTTCCGGTCAGCTTGGCTCGAAAGTGACCACCTCTGATTGAAAACCCGATAAAGACTACCTGACCTACTTATTAACACATTTCATTGTTTTACAACCGCTCGCCGAACGTGTAATTTTAGCGCTACTACAACACCAGAGTACGCAAAGGTATTCAAGGCTATTTCTGAAAGATTTATTGGTAATGATCTTCCAAGTTCAATGGGTCATTAAACGTTAATTTACAACTTTATTGCTGTTTACTGCTAATGTAATGAAAATTAAATGATGGTTTGTTTCAGATATCGAAGCCGAATGCCAGGATGACTATATGAAAATCAGAGTCGGATTTAATGGTACCTTCACTGGACTACTGTATTCGGCAGGTAAATCAAAGACGCATTACTACTAGTAAACTGTTATTAATTACATTTTCAAAAGTGCGGCTGATTCAGTTAGGTGTACCCTATAACTTCATGTTTAAATGGTTCGACAAACTAAAAGTTCTTCGTCAAAATGAATAATATTTAATATCGTCATTATTACATCCCCTTTTTTCCGGAGTAGCAAGTACTATGTTTAGTATGAAATCTAATAGTAATAGTAACATTTTATTTTTCAATAAAGGTTTGCCAACAATATTTGTTATTCTGAATATGAGTTGCTCTGTGACGAGCGCAAAGCGCTAGTGATTATTTTCCAAAAACAGTAGCAACGAATAATGATGAATGACAAGTATTGAAGCAAAACTCTGAGCAAGAGTTGTATTCGGAGGACTATTCAGTTCACCTGTCATCTGTCAAAAACTGACCAATGAAAAACCAAAATTTTACGTTGCTTGACCAATCAAAAAAATATATATATATTAGCGGATATATCTTCCTAGAAGGTATTCACAACATACATACATCAAACAAGTAGAGACACTCATGCCAAATGTTGAAACCTGTCTAGAGTGCCTGGAACAGTAACTCGGGGGGTATTTCGAAGCTTGACTATCTGATGGCAGCACAAAGTACCACCAATTAAGGTCACTATATCAATAAGGTACCGCCATTCAATTCCTCGCTTGAGAATGTGAGAAAATTGTGAGATAAGGATAACAAATACAAATTTCCCAAGTGCAATAGGGAAGACACTAGTTTTTGGGGATTTTCTTTTTGGTGTAATGGCACTTGTAAAGTGAGGAATCTGTTAGGTTATGTGTTTGTATCCCCAGTTGGAGAAAATTGTGCGACAAGGATAGATATAAAAAATCACTAATGGCGGTACCTTATTGATATAGTGACCTTACCACCAATCAGAGCCAGTTACTGGTTCTGCTAACAATCATATGTGATAAAGCAGTGGCGTCATCTGTTAGTATTATCGGAAAGTACCCCCCCCCCCCCCAGGAGCCGTTCAAGGTCATCAAAATCGGTATTTTGACATCAAAGGAACCGACAGTTTGATTTATGAACGCTGGTATTCAAGCGACTACTTTAAACAAATGTTATTTTTATTAGAAAAAACAATTTTAGTTTTATGTTACTATAGAAATTGCTAGATTTACTGAAAACTTCTTCTTCTTATTCTATATTAGGTTTCCCTGTTAATACCACATGATCATTCTGTTGATGATGACAACCCACTCTGCATCCATCGTTTCGGTAGTCTTCCTGCACATCGTTTTCCTTGGAGTTTACCATTTTTAACCATTTTTGCCAGGCGGTGGTCTTCCTTCTCTTTTGACGTGGTTGTTCCATTGTTGTCTTCTTCGTTTTAACCACTTTACAATGCCCTGTATATTGCATATTTCTACTGAAAAGTAATTTTAAAAAATAGTTTGGTTCATTAAATAATCCCTCGAATACCATTCTTAGTCAAAGTTAAGTAGATTATTTTTGCGGTGGTATCAGTACTCATCTACTCATTTCCATTACGCTTGGGATTAGGACTCGTGCTAGCGCATTCGTCCTAATCGTACCGAAGCGGAATGGACATAACTTTGACTACTCTTGGTATTATAAGTGACAATTCGATAAGACATAAATGTTCATTTTGATGTTTATCTGACCTAAATATTGTCAGGGGTAATATAATAAGTAATAAGTAATACAGCTCCCGCATCGTAACCTTAAGGCCGCTTTACATTAAGCAATTCTTTTTCAATGCAATGCAAGACAAGACGAAAATGGTAGTGAGCGCATGCGCCAAGGCAATTTTTATAATCAGCGGATGCAAGACGAAACCATTAGAGCCGGTTCTAATTTTGTTGCAAGTCGCATGCAATTCTAGTAATTTTTTAGTAAAAAAGTTTGTTACCAACCATTCAAATTGAAAGTAGCAGTGAACTAACCTTTCACTTTTGGAATTTGATAAACAACTTAAAACTCGTGCTAAATTCACTGTTGATATAAAATTAAAATGGCCACGTACGTATTACTGAAATTGTTTTATTGTAATTGTTGTCAAAACAATATGCACTTTTAAGTATTGGTAGTTGGTAGCCTTGTTTACAAACGTCATGTATTGCACCTGACTTGCATAAATGTAGTGATAAGTGACAAGCAATACTAATTTTTACATGTAATTCTTCATCTTGCATTGCATTGCACTGGTCTTGCTTAAATGTAAAGCGGCCTTTAGAAATTTCACGCAGCCAGCTCTCGGGTGCAATCGCATCATATTGTGCACTTCGGCTGCTTCCAAGACCACTATTGGCTGGTGCGTCACTGCTGTACATTCACCCTAAAAAGCTGAAGCCAAATAAGTTTACACTTGACCCTTGCGTCTTTAAACTCTACTGTTTTTATATAGGCTTGTTTCCTGCAAATAATGTTGGTCCAGTTGTTTTATTTGCAAGAACTATTGTAGATTAAATTATATATAAAGTATATTAAAAATAAGCGCTTTCGAAGATATGTACTTTTAACTCGGAGTGTACGCTTACCCCTACACTGTATCGTATTGATGCGCGAGGTGAAACTTTTTCTAACATTACGATGCAGGAGCTGTACGCTTCTTATCGATGGTTTTTTTATGAATATTATGAAAATACGAGTTCGTAGGACTTGTAGCGGAATTGATAACGAAATGATATTCTTAAAAAATTATAGATTTTAAGGCGTACTACGAACAATATTTAGGAAGAGACTATAATGATTTAAAGTATATACTAGAGAGAACGTAATACTATTTTATTACGTGAGTATCAATGCTAATGATCAATGTTGGTTCCAAACACACTTTCTGTTGCTTTTTATGCTGAAAATATCGATAATTTGACTCAATTTGCAGTTGTCGTAGGGCACCAAATTATTGGATTGTGGTTATTGGGACTTTTTTCTTCTACGGCAGTTCTTAAATGCTCGATTGTTTCTCTATATATCTCTTATACTAGTGGTCTCTGCGCTGCGTGTAATCGATTAAGAGGGTTTCCACACCGTCACAGTATCACAGTATAAAGTGGCGTTAGCTTTCCCGAAGAAGATTTCGTTTTGGCTTTTTTACTGATATAGTCCTGGAAATACACCAAATCAAAAAACAAAAGAGTAACGTTTTTTTAGTTACTTTTTGTATGTGTATTCTTATTTCAGTTTTTAACAACAATCGTGTTAATCGTGGTAACGAATATACATGGGTGAGTCAATAATTATTGACAATTCAACGTTGGATCAATTTACTATTTAATAATTCGCACCCCCAGGTGATGCATTTGGGGATGCATTAATTGTTAGACAGGAATACAACTTCTAAGAATTATATTTTAGTTAAAAATGTATTAACAGCAATCAATATTCATTATGTAAAAAAGAAACAATTTTTATTCAAAATCATTTTCATCAAAGCTCATTGACCCTTCGTCCGACGTATCGCTGTCTTCTGAACTTAAAGTAATTACAACGGGTTCAATATTGGAAGCATCTATATATTTTTCGGCCTCCCACGCTGAAAAGATTACTTTTTCTGTATGTCGAACATAATTATTCCAATGTTCATCACTAAGAGCATCTAACGCCTTAGACCAGACATTTACTACATCCTCTGGGGATGATTTAGTTTGTAAAATTCCTGCGTCATACAGCCGTTTAGCCTCTGACCACACCATTTCTATTGCATTATAATGGCAATGATAGGGCGGTAATTTCAAACTTACTGTATCCCATATTTCATCTTACATTGCGGCCTGTGGGTAATCAATGCCCTTAATTTGTAACCATTGGATCATTTTCTTTTTTGCCCAGCTTTGGCAAGGGACTTCTTCTTGGCATCTAGAATGATAACTGGCGTTATCCATTACAATTAGCGATGGTTCATTCAAGCTTGGTATCAGTTGAGTTTTAAACCACTTCTCAAAATTGTTTGCGTTCATATTGTCGTGATAGTCACCACTCTTGGTTTTACTTTTAAAAATCAAACTTGCATTTTCGATAAATCCATTCTCATTTCCTGCAACGATAATGTATCTCACTCCGTCTCCCGTTTTTTTGCTTGCAGTAGCCATTGTTCCGTTTTGCCAAGTTCTTCTGTTACCACCTTAGCTGAAAATCCAAGTCTCGTCAATAAATACCGGCTTAAAATTCTTTAAACTTTTCTCTTTTGTATATTGTCTGAGGAATGACGTACGCTTGCCACTAATAGACGGTTGTTCTACTAGAAACTGTCTGTTACTACTTCTCTTGAATTTGAAACCAATTTTATGAATCCAGGTATTTACTGATCTTGGTGAACAGGGAAAATCTGGCCATTCTTCGGAAAATCGTTGATGGAGCGATTTAATTGTTACGTGCTCTTTTTCAACATACATCTTGTAAATTATTTCTCGTAATGAGTGTAAAATAGTGGGATTTACCTTAGTTTTGTTCTCTTTGGCTTTTTTCGAAACTGTCTCTGCAGAGACTACATCTGAATAAGTAGATGAATTCTTTACCCGATAAATAGTTCTTTCGGAAATTTTCAATGCTTCGGCTGCTATTTTCATGCTATTTTTTCCTTGAGCTTGACAATAATTATTATGTCTCTCAAAGTAAGAGACTACATTCAAAATAAAGTTTTTAGATTGGTCACTAAAACGTTTCAAGTTGGAAGAAATTTAAAAAATCTGGTGTGATACACTCACACAACTTCCTTTTACAGTGATCTTATAATTAGTCAAAAATTTCATTTTTAATTTTTAACCATTTGTTAAAAATTTTCAAAAATTAAAAATTCTACAAAAACGGTACAAAATCGAGTGTTAGTTGAAGAGACAAATTTTCTCTAGAATTTTAAGGTGAATTCAAAAATGTAATAATATACCGGGTGTTTTATTTAAAATAGGAGTTAATAAAAAAAATAGAAAAAAAACAAACGAAACCCACTTTAGAAGTATTCAACTGGAAAATCACCTATCTCACATCAATACACCTTAAAAATGTAAGAAAAATGTAAAGTTTAAAAAAAATCGTTAGAGCCGTTTTTGAAAAAATCGAAAAAAACTGAAAAATCACAAGAGTAAACACCTACTTCCGGTTATGCGATTTTCTTCAAAAGCTTGCTGTCTCATCTACATAGTACACAAAACTTATATATGAAGTTTCAACGCCATACCTCTTTTCGTTTGTGAGATATTCTGTTCACAGACAGACAGACAGACAGACAGACACACAGACACACAGACACACAGACCAATGAAAAAAAATATGTTTTTTGGGATCAGGGGACTCTAAAACGTGAAGATCTGTTGAAAACTCAATTTCGAATTTTTGGGGTGAATCCAATACTTCCTTTATAGTAGTAAAAGGAAGTAAAAAGCAAGGGATAAATTTGATCTAATAATTTGTCAATGCTTAATGACAGGTGACGTTTCAATAATTAAAATTTAGTTACGACGTTCATTTTTCTAGTAATTTTCTTTCTCGTCCAGTTTACTATAAATAAAAAGAGAAGGAATTTTGACTTGGTGTGTTTCCAGGACTATATTACTTCCTTGATGAAAATATTGTAAAGTACGTTTTTTTCCTATAAAAATTTTCAAGGTCAAAGAATTTAGAGTTTATGTTGGCATAACTTGGATTCGTTTAAAAAATATATGTTGGCAAAATTTGTTTTAGTAACTTTATAGAACTAAAAATAGTAAAAATTGGTGGGAAATTTAAAATCTGGCATTAAAGTTCTATGTACATCAAAAGCTCTTGCTAATCTTTCGTAAACGCCTTCTTCTGGTGTGTTAAGATGCAGATCCAACAGTTCTTCTGCACACTTCACTACATTTAATTTTAAAAGATTCCGTTTTTACGCGTATTCAGTTTCAAAAAAGAAAAACTGACAATTTAATTTTAAATGTCAAAGTGACAAAAGTCGTTTACAGAAAAACCTGACGAAAATAAATTTTCTAATAATTTAAAAAAAAAGCAGTTTTGCCAATTTTATCTTGACCTTGAAAATTTTTATAGGAAAAAAACGTACTATAATCGCGACAAAATCATCTTCCGAGATTTCTTCTCATTTCTACATTTTAGGATCCGTAGATGACGAAATATTAATTTACGGATTGCCGGAAAGTAGTGTTTTGCAAAACACTTTTCGGTCATATATCGTACAATATTTTTTACGGCCGACACTATGCTACAAACTTCTGCACCTACGGTTTTCTCAATACTACATCCTAAACTAATCGTATGACTTTCGTATCATGTATTAGATGTTTCCGGTAAAATATCATATACCACCTTCGTGACCTGTTCCAAAATTTCTGGTGGAATTTTATTTTCGACTTCTGACGGTTCAAAATCCGAAACCATACTTGCAAGCTTGCGAAAACACTTTCGAAAACTCAAGCAAAATATGACATTAGCGTCTATTGTTTGACTTATCTAAATAATAACACAAAGTTGTTTCCATAGTAACGAAAGCAAGGCAGTTTTTTCAATAAGTTTTGCAGTATTGTTTCACAACAAAAAGAAGAATAAATAGGGACCGACCATAGTGATTTACGATACAAGACCGGAAAGTACTGGTTTGCAGGTTGAACCAAGTAGATTGGAGATACTTGCAATAGTACGTATATTTCATTACGAGTTTGGAAATAAGGATTATTCCGTGGGCGCTTGACAAATTCTCTTGTGAGGCGAAGCCGAACACGTGAAATCATGCAAGCCTAATAAAAGATTTTTTTTATTATACTTATCTGAAAACAACGTAAAAAAATCTGTAAAAGGCTTTACTCAAAACTTCCCTCTCAAGTAGACATTGTGACACTAAATAATTTTAAAAATCAAAGGAAACTAGGTGTAAATATGTTTTCAAGTTTCAAATAACACGGAAACAATAAAATAATACCATTGTATGCGAATTACACTAATATTCAAATAAAAAAAGTAGTTCCCGATGGGATTTGAACCGCGGCGCCTGCGAATGGGACATAATCGTTCACCAATTTCTTGCAAGCATACGGAGCCCTTTTTGTATCGTTGCGTTGAAGCTGGCTTAACCTTCATGCTGGTCATGTATTAAGTTTCGTGCCTGAGTGAGGTGCAATTCAACCAAATCAGGCAATGGAAAATTAATTATATTTTTTACAACAATAAATCAATTCAGATAATTGTTACACTAACAGTTTTTTTATTCTTTTTACGTCCCTCGTCTGAAAGACGAAGAAAGTATTGTAATCACGAAAAAATCACCTGCCGAGATTTCTTCAGATCTTCGCGTTTCAGGGTCCCTAGATGACGAAAAACAGGTTTTCTCAATTCCGTCTGTCTGTCTGTCCGCTTGTCTGTCTGTTGGCGGTATAACTAAAAAAATATTTGTCGGAGGAAGACGATATTTTGCATACACATTATACAGTGTGGTCCAGTAAGTGTGCAACAAATGGGAAATTTTTTTATTAGTTGTACAATCGAAATTTAAATATTGCCAAAAGTTAGTGCATGTTCGATAACCATATCAGATGCCCTTAGAATGGCTTCAAGTCAAACAATATACAGGGCAGGACAAAAAATATGAAATTCGTTCAAGAACAAAGTTACCTTATTTCAAAAAATATAGCAAAATTTGATTGAGAAAAGTTGTTTAGAATTAAAAGTTATGCTCAAATACAAAGTCACGGCCTCCTATTCGAATTTTGATTCTTTTTTGGAAAATGTATTACCCCCGTATGATACATATTTTTATTATTTTGATTTTATATGTATTTAAAGTAGCCACAACCACATCCGTTTTAAATAACTTTTAGCAACTTGAAGCGTATTTGTAAAATTTACTTGGATTTATATTTTTTTAGGTAAGCGTCCACTTCATGTTTGTTGCAACGATATTTAACAGAACTTTAGAATTTCGCAAATATTCTCTTTAACAAGGCAAATGCTTTACTAATAATAATTTACATATGAAAAACTATTAATAAAATCAGAATAATAAAAATATGTATCATACGGGGATAATACAAAATTTTACAAAAAAAGAATCAAAATTCGAATAGGAGGCCGTGACTTTGTATTTGAGCATAACTTTTGATTCTAAACAACTTTTCTCAATAAAATTTTGCTATATTTTTTGAAATAAAGTAACTTTATTCTTGAACAAATTACATATTTTTTGTCCTGCCCTGTATATTGTTTGACTTGAAGCCATTCTAAGGGCATCTGATATGGTTATCGAACATGCACTAACTTTTAGCGGTATTTAAATTTTGGTTTTACAACTAATAAAAAAATGTCCCATTTGTTGCACACTTAATGGACCACACTGTATATACATATACCTGGAATGAAACCGGAAAAATGTCAGACAAATATATACAGGGTGAGCACCTTAAAAAATACAATTTTCTTTATTTTTCATTCAACTTAGTAATAAATGCAAGTAATAATTTGTGGCCGGAAAAAAGTTCGAACTATAGACTGTGGCAGATTATAGATGAAGAAAGAGTTGAAATAACAATTAGGAGACGGAAATGAAAATGGTTAGGTCACACTTTGAGGAAACCATATGGGAGTATAACCCGACAGGCAATAGACTACAACACTACTGGAAGAAGGAAGGTGGGGAAACCAAGAGAAACGTGGCGAAGAAATTTAAAAGGAGAATTAGAAAAACAAAACCTAACATGGGGAGAAGTAAAACATATGGCATCGGTTAGAAGCAAGTGGAAGGAATTTGTGGAAAAAGTGGTAAATGTGGAGTGATAGTGACTCGAACCCGACGTGCGTAGAGCTAGAAACTCTACCACCAAAAACTTTCTATCCGAACGTCGAAAGGCGCCCTTTGCTCCACCTGGGAGTTGTGGGATGAAGAAGAAGAACAATAATTTGTACATAGTGCAGGCTTTATTCTTACCAAAAATGGGAGTCAATAGATACAGAATAAATTTTTCACACTACAAAAACGAGGCACAAATTGGCACGTTACTAAATATAGCTGCGACGTAGAAATTTGAGAGGTCGGTCCTCCGTGGCGCAGGTAGAAATTGCCCAGTTCCTTGCGATATCACACTAAACCTTGGGGCTGCACACGCGGTTCGCCTGCCGTTCGAATTCGACCACCGGTGACGTCTTTTTTTATTTGAAAATGTATTTAATTTATAAGAAACGTGACGATATTTGTACTCCTAACTTAATTTGATTTTTAAAATTAAAAGTGTCACAATGTCGACGAGGGAAGTTCTGGGTAAAGCCTTTTACAGATTTTTTAAATATGTCAAACGCAGGATGTATTTATTTATGTCCAGTAGTTTTTACGATACGTCGATGCTGAAATTTAGGCAACACATTCCCCGTACGCTTTGTTTAAACAATTTCTGTAGCATTAAAAAATAATTTTGAAATTAATTTGAAATCTAAATCTAGAAAGAATAAGCTTTCCACTAGTTTAAGAATCATGAGAAATATTCAAAACTAAGCTTATAAATGCGATGTACGCATAAAATCCATCAATTTTTAATAATAAAAAATATTTGGAAAGTATTTTTTTCTGGGTTTTTGCAATCTCAAAAAGAGTGGAGACCTTCACATTTATATCCGCAAGGTAATTCCAGATAGTGTACATTTTTTTTAATATATCTTCCAATTCACATCCTATGATTGAGTTTATGGCCTCGCCCAAATATACGTTACCCGTGTATTTGAAGTTTTGGCGATTTACGCATTTATGAGGCTCGCGGCTTGAAAAGGTCAACATAACGCACTTATTCTTTGCATCATATATGCTTTACCGGTGGGGTCCCATTTTTGTCAAGGATAAAGCCTACGCTATGTACAAATTATTACTTTTATGTATTTCTCAGTTCAAACATAAATTAACAAAATTTTATTTTTTTAAGGTGCTCACCCTATATATATTTGTCTGAACTTTTCTCGGTTCCATGCCATGTAAATACATAATAGGTATGCAAAATATCGTCTTCCTCCAAGAAATAGTTTTTGATTTAGACCGCCAACAGACAGACAGACAGACAGACGGAATTGAGAAAACCTGTTTTTCGTCATCTAGGGACCTTGAAACGTAAAGATCTGAAGAAATATGGGAAGGTGATTTTTTGTGATTACGATACTTCCTTCGTCTTTCAGACTAGGGAAGTAAAAAGGATACGAAGTAAATTTTATTTTCAAACTAATAAAAATACACCGTAAAAATGGCATCAAACACATTTAACATTTCCATAGCAACGATTTATTTTTTATTAATTTAGTTCACGAAAAAATCGGACATAGGGAAAAGTTTTCCGTGCGCTGTTCTGAAAAAGCCACCTTTACGTCATTATAAAAACGGATGAAAACAAGGTGTTAAGTATAATGAAAAACACTTTCCGGTCATGTATCGTACAATATCTTTTTAGAACCCACGTTATGGTACAATAGCTATTTATGCAACAACTGCTAAAAGTTGATGAGATGCACGATACATGAAAATTATTAAACGAAGCCGAAGGCTGAGTTTCATAACATGTCGACTGCAATAACACTTTTAGCACGAGTTTGCATACAATATTTTTTCTACGACCTTAAATTTTCTGTTATTAATCCATAAATGTCGATTTAACAAAGGTTTGCATTTATGACAGTTATAATTTATGTCATAATAAAGAGATGGCCTTGACGCGCAGGTGAATGTTTGTGGAGCCAGTACTGTCAAAGTCAGTTATCAAAGGTAATCATTAATACTACACATCTGACTTTATTCATTACATAACGCTTTAATTATTTAAATAACACTTTACCTCTAACGCAAGAAGTAACTAGAATAACTTTACAACCTCACTTCCAGTTCGAAATTGTAGTTTTATAACCTGACTTCACTTTATAACACATGTGCTAAAAGTAAACAGATGATCTCATTTAAACACGCTAAATTATAAAATGTCACTTTTAGTGAAAAAAGCTAGCGCTAAAAGGCTTACTTTTAGTGGTGGTCGTAGAAAAACTTCTTTACATACGTTTTTTACGATCTTTTCTCGGCACCAATTCATAAACGCATTATACGCCTTCTTGTATCGAGCTATAGATTTTTTCAGCAAAATATTGCATGTCGCCTTCATAACCGCTTCCTAAATTTCTTGTGGAATATCATTTTCTGCTTCCGACGATTCATAATCCGATTCCATGTTTTCAAACTTGCGAATTCACTTTCGAAAACTAAAAAAAAAGTATG
>CALNHX010004557.1:0-125104 GCA_940337035.1 Agriotes lineatus
GATGTATCCCCATCACCTGAACTTGTTGCGAGCAAAAGTTCGACAAGACGAATCACTAACCCCCTCTTCACGGGGTGAGCATTTTTTTCAAACGAGCCCAACAATAGTTAAATAACTGTGGCATGTGGAGGAACGAGCTCAACTTGAATATTTGTTTGTAGATTTAAAATGTCAGCAACAATTATTGTTCCGTACTACAAATTCCAGTATTAAAAAGTGAATAGATAATGATATGCTGTATGTGAATAATAAAATAATCAATTTATTTATGCTACCTTATGAGATTAAAGTATTTAACTATTGGAAATATTTAGAAAATATTACTTATTTACGCGTTGTAGCGTTTTTAGGTACCCATTACGGCCGTTTTAGAACGAAGACCGAAGATGCGACCCCGTCCCCACAGTGGGTAGTTGGAGATAGAATATAAAGACTATGTTCTTGGCAGTAGCAGCTTTCGCGTGCTTAAACTATGCAATTATAGACTAACTCGAATTGTCGAATTAAAAACACGGGTCGAATGAGCACATCCTCCAAGTGTCTTTGACGTACCACATCTCCTGAGATAACTCCCTGGTTCATGTCTTCTGCGACTTTAGTCGGGTTTCTTTAGCTGTAACAACCTGCACTCTGTTGTTATTATTTTAAGAAGGTGAAAAAGCTCTGAACATCATATTTTAATTTCTTAGTTAGTGTTTCTAGGTTTGAATAGTTACTCCTGCGTTTACATATCGATTGTGCCTGCTTTTAACCTCACTGTCTGTGTTTGACAGGTGCGTTAGTGGATTTCGATTAATTTCATTATTGTTATTGTGTTATTATGTTGATATTTTCTTTCTATTTTACTATGGTAATTATACAGTACAATATTTTTATTTTGTAATAGAATTCGTCAAAGTCAACAACTTTTTTGAGTACTTTTTTCCATATCTTCTTTAGTTATTTAGTTAGAATTGTTTAAAACTTAGCTTCAAAATTTGCTACCCGCCTATGGATGAGAAAAAATAATTCGTATTTCATTGTAATCGTCAGGGAAACAAATTGAAGGTCCTTACCTAAATAAATTTTGGCAACTTTTTAAATTATGACATTTAATGTGAAAAAGACAAATAAAGAAAGATCTAATTATAAAAAATTATAAATAGAACAAGAAATAATTGTTATAATCATAATAAGTGTTCAAAGTGATCGCTGTTATTGTGTAAGCAGCTATCAATACGTCTACGAAAAGATTCTTCCACTCTCCCTAGCAAAATTCTGTTATTCCGAATTACAGTAGCAGCATTTTTAGCTCGTTCTCTTAAATCTTCGATTGTGTTAATCGGAGTCGCATAGACTAAACTTTTCATATATCCCCACAAAAAAAAATCACAAGAATTTAAATCAGGTGACCTAGGGGTCCGACCGACCGGCCATTCCGTCCAATCCAGCTCTCTAGAAAATTATTGTTGAGCCATTCTCGGACTATTGGTGCATTGTGGCATGGAGCACCGTCATGCAAGAACCAAATTCTTTCCCTAACTGCAAGCGGCAAATCTAGTGGTTCAAATAATAAATTATTTTAAAAATTCAGATATTCCACTTCATTAAGACGTCGTGGCATGATGTGAGGCCCAATTAGGTCTCCCTTTAAGATTCCGGTCCACACATTCAGACAAAATTCAAGTTGGAAATTATATTATTGCCTGATAGCGTAAGGGTTTCGTCTGCCCAGACGTGAGTGTTACGTATAATGAAAATACATTTCCTAGTAAATCCTGCTTCATCTGTTGCCAACACATATGATAGAAAATCGCCATGTAGGTTAATTCGTTTAACAACCCATTCACAAAACTGACCTCTGCGGGGCAAATTGTCATGTTGTAGAAACTGTTCTTTTGGAGCTGTTGTTCTCGTAATATTTTCCAAATTGTAGAATGCGCAACACCATATTGTGTGGCCAATCTCCGAGTACTACTGGTGCCAGGTTCAGCTGTCGGACTAACCAAAATATTTTCTACTATTTTGGCAACTCGATCAGGACGTTGTCTTGCGTGATCGTACGTAGCAGCTTTAAAAGATCTATGAGCTCGGAGATGTTGCGTTACACATACAAATGTACGTACATTAAGAATGGGGCGATTGGGAAAACGTAACGTGTAAATTATGTGAACCCGAGCAGCGTTTCCCTGCGCTTCTCTGTAGGCTAACACAATGTCTGTGTAATTGTGTATACAGTATTTGAAAAAAACCTATGTATCCCCTATACCGAGTGTTTTTTTACATATTTATAAAATGGAGTTTTTCGAAATTTTCAAAATCCAAAAAGTGCTATTTTTCGGAAATTAAGTAAGAGTTTAATGAATTTTTTTTAGAGTGTGTTATTTTTAACCAACTGGACAATCTCAAGGCCAGAAAACACCTATTTTTTTAACTTCAGCTAACAATTAATTTTTCATTTTTTAAAAATATTTTTAAAAATTTCACATATCAAGACTTAATATAAAATTAAATTTTTTATATGTGAAGACTAGAGATTGATAATTAAAATTAAAATAGTATAAAAAGTTAATTACTTCCTTAGATTTTTTATTATTTACAGAAAAGTAGTATGTTTGCATAATTTTTACGATAGGTTTTTAGACAAGTACAAATTATTGACGGAAAAAGGTTTTTTGAAAAATCAAAATTCAAAAATTTCCCCGTATTATGCCGACGTTTTGGCGGACACTATATTATATATGTCTTTGTTTGGTAGCACGGAGCAGTGTTAATTGGAGTTACAAAGTGACTGCAATTCAAATGATAATCTGTATTCAATGATGCAACTTACGCGGATGCAATACTAAGTCTTAAACACTGCGCAGCTGTAAGGACGTATCTAGCATTAATCAAAGTCCCGGAGCAACCAAACTGCACGAAAGGTTTCTGGCTTTCCTGATCTAAATCTGGATCGACTTGATAGATGAAAACTGCCAGCCAAGGAAACTCGTCGATGCTCGTATCGTTCCCAGTGTAGATATAGTCGTCCGTATGCTGATAACCACAGTAGCGTTTATCAGATAACAAAGCTCGTCCCGACGCATTCGCATTTGGTGCAGGCGTCGAGTTGTGGTTCTGTAATGTGGAATCTGAAATTGAGGAGAATACCGGTGAAACTTCGAACATGTAGTAATATTAACAAACTATAGGTAACGGCATGTACCTGACATATTCAAATTTACAACGGTATTTATGTAATAAAATCTACTAAACTTTTTTTGCCATTTATAAGTAGTCATGACTTCATTTTTTAAACAAATAATACCTTTCTTTTTTAAAGGGCAGTCACAAACACGAAGAGTACACAGATTGGTGGCGGAAAATGTGCACCTAGAGAGTCCAATGTGCTAGAGTATAGTTTATGAGCTATGTGTGCATTTGACAGAAATAGACCTATATGCGATTAACATCTAGTATACGCAGAATCAAGGTGTTTTGTTTCTAGAAAACACTGAATCCTAGGATACTAGATTGAAAATCATCTATGTCTATTTCTGCACTGGACTACCTATGTTCACATGTTCCGCCACTAATCTGCTAGAATACAGTGTAAATACAATGTGCTAGAATACAGTTTATGGGCTTTGTATGCGTTAGACAGAAATAGACTGATATGCGATTGACATCTAGTGTCCCCAGAATCGAGATGTTTTGTTTTAGGAAAACACTGAATTCATGTCTATTTCTGTCTAACTCATACATAGCCCATAACTGTATTCTAGCTTATTTGACTGCCTATGTTCACATTATCAACCACCAATCTGTATAGTTCCTTCCAGCGTTGAGCAGCACATAATTGCGATTGGTTGCTCACGTGAAACTTGGTTACGGTTTGATCAGTTTTGACGACAAACGACAAATCCCAATAACATACTAGATCTACATCAGCAGCCAACCGTAACGACTTCTCGGTATATAACCAGGAACACCAACATCAGTCTTTAGAAAACTTCTAAAGAAGCTGTCAGGATGAGCAGGAGCAGCATAACCCGGAAGAACCTACCATTATGGAACACCAAGTTTTAAAACAAAAACAGTAATTTTGAATACAAAGCTCCAGTATAGGTAGCGCAATATCCATCCTTAATTTAATTACTTTCTAATCTAGGAATAAAATATAAAACTCGAAATTTGGTTTATTTATTTGTTAACTTCCTTTGCTCAATCGATTATTATTCACTTTACCATAATAATTTTAATCAAAGTATTGGTTGTAGCGGTAATATCCGCTATTCTTTTCTCGTTCTGATAATGGTATTCAAGAAAATTAACTAAATATGTTAGAACATTTTTAAACTGTACGAATGTACGGCTAGCAGTAGAGCATGTTGCATGGTGTGTGAGCGTTCTTTTCTGGTGGTCCCGACGTCCTTTGACGTCTCGAAGCGGGCCTCTTTTTTTATTTTGGTACTCAGCCAACAGCCGTTAGGCCAATTATAGGCGTCGCTGTCATGATGTTATTAGGACATCCGGGACCAACTATTTCCGTGACAGCCCTATCACGAGGCGCCGAGCGAAGCAGGGCGGTTCATCTCACGGAAGACAAATTAGCTGTATCCCGGCGTACCCCGTCAATATCCCGTGTACATTCCACACTCATAACGAGGAACTTACTGCCCCTCCATTATCGCCAGCGCTCAGCGACCGTCGCACCCAAGCGGCTCCTTTCCCCGCAATTAACGTTCAACAGCGTCGTTTCGTGACTTTGGAAGCTCGTCTGTTCGCTAGCTGGAGCTCTTGGAACCGACTGACCCCAGGAGAAGCTAAGGTACTGTACTGTTTAGATTTATGCAAACTGCATGTCAAAGTTGCCGGGCCGGAACCCGGAAGCTTTCCGTGCTAATTAAACCAGTGCAAGTTGATTGAAGGCCTCGTGCCTGCCGTGGCGGCGTTAAGTGAGAGATTTAGTATTCATGCGCTCGAGTTGACACTTGTTGAGTACCCACCTGTGAGCATTTCGCCCTGTAATACAATTAAAGTTGTGGAGCTAGACAGTTTTATTCCGTCAAGCTTCAACCCGCCCTGCCAATACGCAGTGTGCGTAGGATTTCGATATACAACCCCGCTTGCAGGCGCTTATCATTTTGTTTAATAGCTAAGATGCATCTTTTTCTGTAACTCACATTGTAATAATGTTTTGCTTTACGTGTCTAAAGAGTAATAGACCATTTTGTTAAATGCAGTCATTGTGTTTTCTTTATGCTAGATGCTGTGTTTCAGTTTAATTAATTATAGTGTTACCGCCCCATTGGGGACTTGTGGATGATTTGTGAAAAGCAGATCTTGGACGAACTTTGTGAGAGTCAAGGTAGGTTCGAACGCTTCTGCTGCTGTCTCCGGGGAACCCCAAAGCTACACATACACATACACACACACACACACACACACACACACACACACACCAGCCCGTCTGGCTCTTCGGGTTTCTGTCAGACGTGGGCCTCATCCCGACACCGTGGCGCCGTCTTATTTATCGACACCCTGTATATGTCGTCACGCTTGCCCCTACGGCATCCTGTTAGTAGAACCACGCCCATCTCCCTGAGCGTATTCAGCCGTGGCTATTAGTTTGTTTCCGAGAATTTCAGAACATCCCGGACGTGATAAGTCTTATGGCACTCTCGTACCCCGAGGTGCCATACAAGGAGCCTCATAAAAAGCTGTTGACTTTTAACAACCCAAATGCAGTAGCTGATGCTGGAAACCATTTCATCATTTCGATATTCGCATCTAAAAATGCAGATAATTTGGATACTCTACTCCATCAATGTTTCTTGCAGACCATCGTCAAATCAGCTATACACACAAATTTCAAGTTGGCTGTACTTTCGCCTATTTCAGCATCTGCACAACAACACTCTTATAGAGTTTACCATCAAGTGCAGCAATGGCTCAATGTCAATACAGGTCCATTAAAACGGGGTTGGAAAAAGATTGGTGGTTATCTGCGTCCAGTTACAACCACAACGGCAGCGGCTCCTGAAAAATTACTCTCCCTCATTGTTAACACTTGTAATGAGGGGTGTGTCAGAAACTGTGAGTATCGAAAGAGTAGCTTGAAATGCTCAAACATGTTTAAGAATTGCTCCGGACATGGGTGCACCAACAGAGATGCAAGGCATCGATGAAGATAATCTTCAACATGAAGAAGAGCTTGACGATTTTTAGGTTACTAATTGCTATTATTTATTATTATATAACTACCTCGTATGTTGTACATATCACTTTTCATTGAAGAACATTGAATTTATTGAAAAACATGTATTGCGAAGATATGCAATTTCTATGATTTCTGGTATTAAAGCTTATTAGATAAAGTTTGTATAGAAAATATGAAACATGGAGGTAATTTAACTAGGTATAATTATAAAAGCACAAATGGGAAAGAGGTAAACGATATGATGAATTGTTCAAAAGGAAATGAAGGCAAAATGAAGATAAAAACGACAAAGGAGGGAACCAATGTACGTATATTATCAGAAACATACACATAGACGTACATACATACATACATACATACCTACATACATACATACATACAAATGTTCCTTTTTTATTTATGCGTCACTAAGTACTTTTTGTAAGGAAACTACTCATTTTCAAGCGAATTCGATTTTTTCAACTATTTTCCTCTTCAGATGTGGAGAACTTTATATTTTTAATTCTATTTTACTCAAAATGTTATTTTATTTGCATCACAATGGGTTCATCATACCTGATTAATTTTCAGCTCACGAAATAGAATGTTTAATTAAGCACAAGGTAGATCTCTCGTTCAGCGAGCTGCTAGGCCGAGTTGCCAAAGGAAAAATGAGCTCAAGCTAAGTCGCAAGTCGCCGAAGAAGAGATAACAAAAGCATTGCGCTCTGAAAATAGCGAGCGGAAACTGATACAGGTATAAAAATGGACGCAACTGGGAAATTGAACGATTCGAAATGCAAACTGATTTCGATTTAAATTAAAATATACAGGTTAAGCCTGAAATAATTGGTAAATTGAGAAAACAATTAAGCGGCTCGAAAAAATGGTTTCACATTTAAGTATAAACGTAGGTGCATTCATAAATTAGGAACTATTTCATAGCCGTACTAAGATGAAAATAATTTTTGATGTTCTGTACGAAATTAGAACTAAAAGCAAAAAGGGCAATCTACATTTGCTCTAGAACTTAAACTTTACGAGGTGTAATCGCATGAAGTTGAGTAAATTACGGTAAAATATGCCAGTAAATAGGTGTCTTTAGGATGAAAAAAATGCAACGGTTGTTAAAATTGATAGATATGTGTGCGTTTATGGTTATGGGATTCAACAAATATGCTAAAAGTCTCCAGCGATATATTATGTGGAACTTTCAGTGCCATTATGTTCACGAAAGTGCAACCAGATGACAACACAAATACCGGCATTCATTCTCAATGGAATACATTTTAGAATATCGTTTTTAAGTTATGTCACAGTCAACTAAAACGACAAGAAAGAAAAGAAAGATCTGATGATCAACAAAATTTATATTAACATTAAAAAATTGCGGCAGTATTGTTACTACGGGAGCCATGATTATCAATTTTAAATGTAATATTAACCACTCAATTTGCACGTTACCGGACGTGGGCCTATAGATGGGCATACACGATACGGTTTGCCGGCTTGCAATCCGGAAGACAAACTGTATCGTTAGCAGTGATTTTGAAAGGTATAGATACAAATACAGCATTCACGTATTACATACCGTTATGTGCCAAGATGTGTAACATCCATTTTTACTTCCTTTTACAATAAAGGAAGTATTGGATTCACACCCAAAAATTCGAAATTGAGTTTTCAATAGATCTTCACGTTTTAGAGTCTCCTGAACCCAAAAAACATGTTTTTGTTCATTGGTCTGTCTGTCTGTCTGTGCGTCTATCTGTCTGTGTGTCTGTGTTTATGCCTGTGAACAGAATATCTCAAAATCTAAAAGAGGTATGACGTTGAAATGTCATATATAACTTTGTGTACTATGTAGATGCGACAGCAAGCTTTTGAAGAAAATCGCATAACCGGAAGTCACTCTTGTGATTTTTTAGTTTTTTTGGATTTTTTCAAAAACGGCTCTAACGATTTTTTTCAAACTTCACATTTTTATTTTGATGTGAGATAGGTGCTTTTCCAGTTGAATACTTTTAAATTCCTAGTTTAAATAGAACACCCGGTATATTATTACATTTTTTAATTCAGCTTAAAATTCTAGAGAAAATTGGTCCCTTCAACTAACGCTTTATTTTGTACCGTTTTTGTAGAATTTGTAATTTTTGAAAAATTTTGACAGATTTTTAAAAATTTAAAATCAAATTTTTGGCTAATTATAAGATCACTGTAAAAGGAAGTTGTGTGAGTGTATCACACCAGATTTTTTGTACTATCTTCTTCTGTAATACAGCATATGATTACGCTCTATACTTTTCGCAATTGCGAGCACAGCACCCTAGATAAATAACACACCACGCTTCTTTTCGTTTTTCAAAAACCTATGTTTTTGATTGCTACATTTTTTACGAATGACACGTAAACGTCAAACTAAATCATTTTTGTGGAACAAAATACGGTACTCATTTCAAGTGTTTTACATGAAGTTGCTACATTACAAGGAAGTACATTCGTCCAGTTCCTAGAAAAAACATTTAAATTGCGAAGAATTCTTGCAAATTATAGTCATGTTGCTGAAGTGTATCGCGTGTGAGCATCGCCTACGTTGATTAAAAAACTAATTAATGCAAGCGAGGCGCGTGACAAAACCACCTTTAAATGAAAATTTCTATAAAAACCAGCACAGAAACTCTCGGCCTCCCGAAAAACTGTCAACACTTGAAATTTTGCCTGTCGGCTTTGCTTATCGCATACAAGTCGGAACGTGTATGTGCGAGTTGTGGGTACAGGCCGAGAGTTACGCTGATGGCAGCAATGTTGTCAGACATACCATAACTAGCTGACACCCGCGGCATATGCCGCATTTAAAATGTAGGACGAATTTAATAACTTTTGTTTTATAGACATTTCTGGATAGCCTCCGGGCAACTTTCTTTCATATTGGATACTGCCAATACTGCTGAATTGAATAGTATCTTCTTTTTTCTGTTCAATATTAAATGGTAATTATTGTTACAGTGTTGTAAATCCGCAGTTAGTGCAAATGTCACTGGTAGGGTTGCCAACTGTCCCGGATTTTCCGGGACGTCCCGGATTCAAGGGTATTTTATACCCGTCCCGCAAGAACTCCTTGCGGGACGCTAATTGTCCCGGAAATCGTTTAACAACTTTAATATACAATGTCCGCCAAAAAGTCGGCATAATATGGGAAAAAATGTTAATTTTGATTTTTCGAAAAAAACGTTTTACGTCAATAATTTGTGCTTGTCTAAAAACCTACGTAGCCCCTATCATATATACCGAGTGATTTTTACTTATTTAGAAAATGGAGTTTTTTCGAAATTGTCAAAATCCGAAAAGTGCTATTTAAGTAAGATTTCAATGAGGTTTTTTTAGAGTGTTATTTTTAGCTAACTGAACAATCTGAAGACCATAAAACCCCTAATTTTTTTCAACTTTAGCTAAAAATGTATTTTTAAATTGTTTAAATATTTTTTGAAATTTCACATACCAAGACTTAATATTAAAATTTAATTTTTTTTATGTGAACACTTTAAAGATTTATAATTGGTGAAAATAATATAAAATGTTAATTACTTTAGATTTTTAATTATTTACCGAAAAGTAGTATGTTTGCACAATTTTTACGTTTTTTATGCAAGGTGCTTTTTAATAGCAATATTTTTCAATTCTAATTAATATCTATTTACATGGCTTCTAGAAACTCTAACCTAACCCTGTTTACTGTTACAAAAATCCTATAAAAGTTCTTTTAGAGATGTCGAAATGAGGAGATTTTTCTTTGTCCAATTTACGTATTCTATAAAATTTCTTCATTTAGACAATTGTAAAAGGAAAAACAAATCGCAAGCGAAATAGGATTTTAAAACATAAAGTAACGACACGGTTTAGTTTAAAGTGTAGTTGTGTTTGCCAATTTGTAGAATAACAAATTTACTTCATGTAAAGGATAAATCTTAGTTTTTTGTGTTTGTTGAGAATTGTATTGCGTTCTTGATGATGTTCTATTATTACGTTAGTCCACCTATATAACTGCAATAAACAATTTAAAAGCGATTCGGCGTTTATTAGGTTTTACTGTTTTAGTATTATTTTTCCACTTCTAATAATTTTAAAAATTTTTGAATAGACTACAATAATTATGTAATTAAACAAAATAATAAAACATTTTACTGTTAAATAAAATGTATATTTAGTAAATGTTGCCAAATTTTACAAGAAAAGGTTCCCTAAGTATATTACAATTTTCTAAATTTAAATTAAAATAATATATATTAAAAAAATTATTGCGTCCCGCCTGAGGCGCTTTTGTCCCGGATTTTCATTTCCGAAAACCGGAAATAGATTTTTTAAAGTTGGCAACCCTAGTCACTGGGCACTTTCCCAAAATTAAATTCCTGGAATTTGCTGATCTCTAAAAGCACCATATTTAGACAAACCTATAATTTTCTGAAAATAGGGACAATAAACCTACTTGCTTTTGGAATATACAGGAAATATTATAATGTTTTATTGTTATGATGGGGAATTTACATAAGTATTTAAGTGCGGTGTGCGTAGCCGAATGCGGACATTTAAAATATGAGAATTATTTGCGCCACCGAAATACTTTTAAGCTGCCTGCAATCTATGTTTCTTTTCAGGTTTAAGCCATTGAGTTTTTTAGCATTGCGTTATAATGTGACGATGGAACGTTTAACACCACGATACTAATAAATATTTGCCTGAAATCTGCTACAGTTTCGCTGCTGTGGAAATGTCCTATTTTTAAAAATGGTACCCGAACAGACATTAAGAATTACAGACCAATTTTCATTATCTGTAATTTAGTAAAATTTTTGAAATACTTTTGGGAAAAATAATGCCATGTGAATAATTTCATTTTTCCTCAACAACATGGTTTTATGAAAGGTCGCTCAACTGTAACAAATCTTTCTGTTACTGAGCATATAGCAGAAAATATTGACAACAAAATGCAGACTGGTGTTATTTATACAGACCTTACAAAGGCATTTGACAGACTTGACCATGGCATATTAATACAAAAGCTCGGTGCTTTTGGAATTTCCAATAGTCTCATTGATTTATTCAGGTCATACCTTAATAATTGAACTCAATATGTTCAGCTAAATGGGTTCAAATCTGGAAAATACCTTGCCACATCGGGAATCCCTCAAGATCCAACCTGGGACCACTATTATTCAATATATTTATGAATGATATTGGTGATGTAATAGACATGAACTATTTGTTATATGCTGACAACTTGAAAATATATAGTTCAATTAAAATGTTGCAGACTGTGAGAGACTTTTATTAAATCTAGATCATGTAGTTGAATGGTGTAGAAGAAATAATTTAAAGCTAAATTGTGCTAAATGTAAGGTGATGTCTTAATCGCTAAAGACAGATCCAATTATTTTTCAATACTGTGTGATATTGTTTTTTTGTCTAAAGCATGGCCGATTTAATTATCGCAAAGCCGGCCCTGCACCTGAAATCTGCAACCGAATTTATTTGGGCTAAACTCTAACATGCACGCAACCAATGGAAATTTTCTTTGAAAGCACTTCTGCGACGCGTGCTAATTGCTTTATTTATCCCGACGCGCGGGCGCCTGTAGCCAGAAATTCATGGAACTTATATGCACCCAACAAATTTTGAATAACCCTCTTTGTTTCACGCAACAAAGAAATTAGGCTTCGAAGGCTATTCCTGCTTAGCGATAATTCAACCCGGCCCTCGGGGAATTTTCTGTAGTAATTCAAGACCCTGGGACTTGCTGCAACAACAAGAAAATTCTTTCTCGAATGTTTCAAGGCCCTCTCGCTTGTTCAACGCTTACGCATTAATATTTGCTTGAGAGGAAGGATTTCCTTTAACAGTGGCAAGAGAAGGATGATTGCATGATAGCGGGGAACGGGGGTGGTGTTTCTCACGCGGAGGCCGAATGAAGAGGGACTTCATTCCCGACTATTGTAGTGGTAACACGTGTGGTTTTTCTTCAGCTCTCGGCGGGCATTGTTTTGCCGCCGAGGGCTGCCTCGATTTGTGTTCTTCGCGTGTTAATTAAATTCTTAAGTCAGTTCTGCTGCAGGCTTCGAAGCAGATAGCTCGTTAAGTGATAAAGTTCCCGCGGGACGTATGTGGGTTAGGCCGACGCCGGTTTGGGCGGGCGTTTTGGATTTCGTTTATTTCGACCCCAAGAGCCGGGGGAAAACTTACTTTGCATCCTGTTGCACATCTACTACAAGACGCCTTATGGAGCCTACGTAATTTTCTCATAGTGAGTGGGAAATATCTGCTTTTACAAATTCTACCACATCGTGCCGAACCCGAAGTATTTTCTGCGTTCCCGGGGACTACCGTTTTCACCTCGAAGTAATTCCACACTCTTTCGGGCCGCTGGCCACTGCCTTCGCTCAACCCCTTTGGGCAACCCTGTTCTACGCTCGCTGCGGGACGTAACCTTAGTCTTTGTGGACGCCATCTTCGCGTCCTCGACCTTCTGCAGTCACCGCTTGGCTTTTGGCAAAGCCCTTCAACAACCCTTTGGGGAGCTGTATTGCTGCAAGCTGCCACTAAGCCTCTCCAGGATCCGGTCCAGCCATCGGTCATCGTCAACGCAACAGGTGTTCTAGCTAAAAAAAAAGGTAGGATCTACCGCTGTATTTTTGTTTTGTTTCTTGTTTTAATGTGTCGCGAAAGTGCTACCGAATTTGGATGTTTATTGTGCCTCGCATGCTGCGGGACTTTGCGCCTGCGAATTTAATTGCGTCAAATAGCTGTGTATATAATTAGCCATTAAGGTAACTTTGCTTGGGATCCCCCGATAATTTTCAGTTAGGGTGTTACCTTCTTATGGCCAACTTGTGGCCCTGTGTGTGTCGATTTTCATCCATTAAATAATAATACAGTCACACTTAGTTTGTTTAATTGACTTAAACCTGAAATCTGTGGATCTTCAATCCTAATGTGGCGAAAAGCCAAGTGTAATCAAATGTGAAGCTAGAACACGTGCTTTTATTGGAAAAGCCCTACAGTTTTTGGCTTGAGTAAATTCTTTTGAACCCCTTTAGGGAGGTGGTCATAAGGTAAGTCATTAAGGCCACCTGGTGCTTACCGCCCGACTTGGAGGGAACTTAGTGGACGACGCTTCGCAGCGTGCAGCTAACCCAGCGCATCTTCAGTAGAGCCCTGTGATATTTCTCGTTTTGGGTCACGAGGGCTGTTGATTTATCAAAACGAGTGGCGTCCTTAGGCAATTCTTTTGAGCAAAGTATAGGGTAAGTGCTGTCGGTTTTAACTGAGCTTTCGAATCACGCCTTCTCGACTAAGCTAGACCGTGGGTAATATGAGCGCCGTCATCTGCTCAGACACAATTAAGATCTGTGTTTTTGGAAAAGCCGGCTAACCCTTTACTTTTTCCCCGATTTTGACAGTGCTTGTGATCGATGTCGATTCGAGCATTTAATCCTGTAACAGATTCTTAGTGGCTGCCCGGCCGTGGGGCATTGGTTTTGTCGATAACGCCCTTAGGGCATTGTTTTTGTGTTTCTTTTCTTGTCATACAGCTTCATTTTAGTGTTTGGCATTAATGACATATAGTTTTTTCCAGTATTTTTTATGAAAACTTGACTTTTTAGGACTTTGAAATTTGGAATCGTGTTTTTTTTTTCATATTAGGACGCGTATCCTATTTGTTTTCTTTTAGTAAATGAGTTCCTTGCTATCCCTTTGACATACCAAACATTGTTTTTCCCGGGATTTTTCGCGGGATTTTTGTGTTTTTTCGTGTTTAACATTTTAGCATTTTCTTTTCCGTGCTAGGGCATATTTTGGAGCCATTATTTTTGGTACTATCGTTTGCTTTTAGCAATAACTCTTGGCATTCGCGTTTTTGTAATTCACTAATAGTTTTTTCTGAAAATTCGGAATTTTTTTTTTGAAAGTTGAAAATTTAAATTGTTTCTATAAAGCGGAAGCGTTTTGAAAGGATAACTTTTCGTGTTGAAAGGCTTCAAGTTAACCCTAAGTAGGGAACAAGCATCGTTTTTTTAGTATTTTTCATTTTTAATATTCTTAAACAACACAATGGTACTGAAATGGCATATCGACCGCCTACTTAAGGCAGATTTAGAATATGAATTAAATATTAGAGGATTGGACAACACCGGTGTTGTATCGGTTTTGCGTACACGCCTACGAGACGCGTTAAGGGATGAAGGTCGTGAGGGGGTGACAGCGCGCCCAGCTTACCCATACTCGTTTGAAGAGGATTATAAGGCGGTTTCTGATTTGGTCGCGGCCATTGTACAAAAAACTGACGAATACGCTCTAGAACCCGATAGGGATCGTGCTGCGGCAATAGAAACAAAATTTTATTGCGCTTTAAGTAGGATTAGCAATAGTAAACCGGCTAATGATGAAGAGGGAAATAAACGAGCGGAGTTATTCGCGAAAGTAGCAGTCATGAGTTCTACCTTCGAGGTTACGCAGTTAATGGTAGCATCAACCACTGAAGCACCTGAGACTCACCTGCCACCTTCGACTCCGGTGTCCACCATAACTCCGAGTAGTGTTTCATCGACAGTTACGACCCCGACTACGAGTTTCAGCGCTAGTACACCAGCTATGAGGACGATTTCGTTTAAAGCGATACCAGTAGCACAATGGAGTTTGCAATTTTCAGGAGACCCTAGAGGACTTTCGGTTAATGCTTTTATCAAACGCGTCAATGAATTACAAATAGCTAGAAACTTGCCTGAAGACGAATTGTTCGCGCAAGCTATCGACTTATTTACCGGTAACGCATTGTTGTGGTGCCGCGTTGTTGTTCGTTAACGAGTTGGAAATCATTTCGTTTTCTTTATTCTTTATTGGTTCGTTGTTAGGATGTGGTTTGTGTTGGTGTGTTTGTGAGATCCGCGTATGCGAATTTTTAAGGTCTCTCAAACCATCTTAGTTGGATTGGCGTAGCATTTCTTGATTGACTTCTATTTCGTTCTCATTTTTATCGTGTATCGCCCAACTTCGTTTGCTGATTTCATCGCGTGCATCAACACCTGTCGTAGTGTCCTGAACACTTTCTCTCGTACCTCTTTCGTTTATTGACTTAGTTGTTTACCGTATTGGAGTATGTTGCGATTTAGTCGCCTGTTGTTGTTTTGTTTTAGTGACTTCTAGGCCAGCGTAAAATTTTCTTGGGATTGGCGTTTTGTACCGTTGCTGTCCACGCTCTGTAGGTTGAGGTGGGGCAAATTCTGCTTTATTGTACATCTGTTTGAAGACGCCGCTTAAGTAATCCCGCTTGTGTTCTCGTGTAGTATGAGAGCGTTGCATTTTTGCAAATTCTGGTTACGCTGTGCCATTCCGAAGCCTGGAATAATTCTTTTTCGATCGAGACTCCATCGTTCCGTTATTTATTGACGATCTGTCGTCACTTACCGAATTTTCTTTTGATGATTTTAGGTTTTCACTTTAGGTGTCTTTGCCCTTTGGGAAAGACTTTTTCGTTGAAGACTTTTGATTACTTTAGGTCAGGCATCGTATTCCTGCCCTTTGGACTTTGGGAGGAGCGATTTTGTTGTTAGCTTTTGAGCTTCGTGTGACAGTCAAGGCCAGGCTGTTCGCACGTTGTTTCTTTAGCGAATTTTATGTTTGACATTTGTTGGGGCTTTGTTTTTCCGGATTTTCTTTTGGTGTTCGGTGTCCGGGTCAATTTCGGTCTCGCATTTTGCGAATTCATAGACGACTTGGCTTTCGGCATCGTCATCGATTGAGGATTTCGGTGGACTTAGTTTTCTTTTCCTTGACAATCCCAAGTCACAATGGATTAACCATGTGTGACATACTGTTGTATATAATTGTTCCCTTTGTTAGCATAGGATAGAATAGGATAGGTTAGTTTAGGCTAGGCGGCCTTCAAGGCCTTCGAGACTCCTGTCGTTCTTGGCTACCCCTTTCTTTGATCGTTTGTTGCTGTAGGACAAACACAAGAGGCTGATCCCGTGACGCCTCGCGTGCCCTCTTCAACGGGTCATCGAGAGTTAGGTTGCGAACCTTGGGGCTTCGTACCCTGTGTTCGATCGGTAGGTTGGACGGAAGAGTTCACAGTGATGACTTATACCCTATTATGACAAGCTCTTTGTAGAGCAAAACAAACCTTAAGTTAAGGGAATCTTCTAGCAACTCTCTCGGTCGTCTTAAGGATCAATTTGGGAAATTGACCTCTAGTAAGGGGGGTGTTAGATCATTTTCGACCTCTTTCGTTTTGCTCAAAATTACGTTTATTTGTCGCCCGAATTCTTACTGATTACGGCCCTGTACTAATTATATTCGAATTTATTCCGGCGGGCATTGAAGTGCTTGCGCTTCGTATTTTTTTTCTTAAGTAACCAATTCTTTAACGCTGGCGCAAGGCCATAGTAAGATTTCTTTCCTCGAAACTATATTATAAATATCACCGTTTATGTTGCATTTGCCGAATTTGGTCCATCAATTCATTCTTTAATGCAGGAACCGATCGCCTGCACAAGGCCGACGTAATTACGCTTCTAGGAATATAATAGCTTCATGCCCCTTTTATAAATTATCGTTTAAAGTTCGGCAGGATTGACCTTGTAACTTAATATTTTTGGGATCCGCTGTATAGCCAGAAATTCTTTCTAGAACCTTCTCTGCTGACCAAGCTTTGTGTGAAGGAAATAAAAATTGATAACTCCTTGGGGAATGATGCATTTAAAATTGGTGGTTTCGGAGTTCTAAACTCTTTTCCGTCGTGTTCTTCACGCAGAGTCCAATTTGAAATGGATAATAAGTAGCCAGCCTTTGAGTACAACAGACGCTTATGGTTTTGTGTTGCCTCCGGGGCTGCACTGTTGGTGGTCCCGGAGGGAAGCTTTTCGTGCGTTTTAAGTTCTGCTGCAGGCTTCGAAGCAGATAGCTTGTTAAGTGATAAAGTTCCCGCGGGACGTGTGTGGGTTAGGCCGACGCCGGTTTGGGAGGGCGTTTTGGATTTCGTTTATTTCGACCCCAAGAGCCGGGGGAAAACTTACTTTGCATCCTGTTGCACATCTACTACAAGACGCCTTATGAAGCCTACGTAATTTTCTCATAGTGAGTGGGAAATATCTGCTTTTGCAAATTCTACCACGTCGTGCCGAACCCGAAGTATTTTCTGCGTTCCCGGGGACTACCGTTTTCACCTCGAAGTAATTCCACACTCTTTCGGGCCGCTGGCCACTGCCTTCGCTCAACCCCTTTGGGCAACCCTGTTCTACGCTCGCTGCGGGACGTAACCTTAGTCTTTGTGGACGCCATCTTCGCAGTCCTCGACCTTGTGCAGTCACCGCTTGGCTTTTGGCAAAGCCCTTCAACGACCCTTTAGGGAGCTGTATTGCTGCAGGCTGCCACTAAGCCTCTCCAGAATCCGGTCCAGCCGTCGGTTATCGTCAACGTAACAGGTGTTCTAACAAAAAAAAAGGTAGGATCTACCGCTGTATTTTTGTTTTGTTTCTTGTTTTAATGTGTCGCGAAAGTGTTACCGAATTTGGATGTTTATTGTGCCTCGCATGCTGCGGGACTTTGCGCCTGCGAATTTAATTGCGTCAAATAACCTGTGTATATAATTAGCCATTAAGGTAACTTTGTTTGGGATCCCCCGATAATTTTCAGTTAGGGTGTTACCTTCTTATGGCCATCTTGTGGCCCTGTGTGTGTCGATTTTCATCCATTAAATAATAATACAGTCACACTTAGTTTGTTTAATTGACTTAAACCTGAAATCTGTGGATTTTCAATCCTAATGTGGCGAAAAGCCAAGTGTAACCAAATGTGAAGCTAAAACACGTGCTTTTATTGGAAAAGCCCTACAGTTTTTGGGCTTGAGTAAATTCTTTTGAACCCCTTTAGGGAGGTGGTCATAAGGTAAGTCATTAAGGCCACCTGGTGCTTACCGCCCGACTTGGAGGGAACTTAGTGGACGACGCTTCGCAGCGTGCAGCTAACCCAGCGCATCTTCAGCAGAGCCCTGTGATATTTCTCGTTTTGGGTCACGAGGGCTGTTGATTTATCAAAACGAGTGGCGTCCTTAGGCAATTCTTTTGAGCAAAGTATAGGGTAAGTGCTGTCGGTTTTAACTGAGCTTTCGAATCACGCCTTCTCGACTAAGCTAGACCATGGGTAATAGGAGCGCCGTCATCTGCTCAGACACAATTAAGATCTGTGTTTTTGGAAAACCCGGCTAACCCTTTACTTTTTCCCCGATTTTGACAGTGCTTGTGATCGATGTCGATTCGAGCATTTAATCCTGTAACAATATATTCATTCGCCGTTAAATCAATTATCGCGGTAGCATTTTTAATAACTTAAAAGTACATACTTTGTGTAATGGTGATTTAACTAACGGAATAGCTACCATACAGGATATGAACTAAAGGAAAAATGGCGTTCCAATCTGACAAATCGCAAAACAAGCCAGTTCGTTATTCTCGACAATTACCTGTCATTACGTAATTAAAGCGTTGTCTAGATGATAACAAATTCTGTAAGTAAATAGACGTCACAAAACAAAACACACTCAAAGAACGTTTCTACCAGCCTCTGAAGGCCGTCCTACAACGATTTCTGTAGCTCGGCTTCTGTGACGCCGATAACTGCTACGAACGAGCTGCACTGCTCTCCACGAAGGTCACTGCCTACCTCCAGTTTTCAGGGGCTCCAATTACTCTGCTCGCACATCCAAAAAAACAGCCACCGGAATACAAGCTTAACCTCTATGCACCCATAAAATACTTTTTCAACCTTCTGCATAGGTGCTACGAAGAATGCAGTCCACTACAGTATACAAACGGGCCATTCAATCAATTTGTAAACTCATTTAATTGGGTAAAGGATATTTATTCACATTTTTACAACTATTTATTGGCGAAGTCAAAATAAGAACACCTTTCAGCCTGACATCCTCTCCCCAATTGTTTGTCATCGATACTTCATTGTTTAACATTGTTTCCAATCTACTCTGATTACATTTTGTTTAAATCAAGACTAACACTATTTTTAATACAGTTTTGCAATTATTATGACAACCAATGCTATTTTATTCTATTTACAAAAATAAAACTAGCACATTTCTGTAAAATTTATGAAATATTATTTGATGTGCATGAAATATTCTTAATTTTTATAATAATCATAGAGGCTTAAAATGTGTTCATAGGTATATAATAATAATAATAATAATAATTGTCTTTTATTCTGAATAATAATATACAGAATACACAAGGCGAGATTCAGCATGGCTGTTCTTACACCTAACCTTGCAAAATATAAATACTTCAATTCTTCAACTGGCCGCAAAAAGCATCGTAGCCAAGTTCAAACCAATCTATTATAATGGCAATGTACAATGAACAAGATTGCTCGCATATAAGATGAATGGATGGAAGGTTGGTATTTCACTGAGATGATAACAAGACGTTTTTAAAATATTTTTTAAATGATAAATAAGACATGGACTTATAGTCCACCTTTAGTTTGTTTAAAACATTAGCTACTTGATAAGTAAAACATGCTTTAAATTTTTCAGTTTTGTGTTTCGGGATTGTAACTAACTGCAATGGGCGGACATTGACATTATGTATATTAGAACGGAAAACAACTTTATCATACAGATATTTTGGACATTTAGTGACAATAACTTTGTGATACATGGTGGCAGAATGCATCAATCGTCTATTGTATGTATTCAACCACCTGGTCTCTGTTAATTTATAAGAGACAGAGTCATATTTTCGAATACCATATATATAACGTACACAAGCCCTTTGCACTTGTTGCAGCCTATTCTTATCACCAATATTTAAGCATGGCCCATAAACTACGTCGCAACAAATTTAAATGAGAAAGAACTAAGGCCTCGCACAAAAGAGTCTTAATTTTCGTCGTTAAGTAACTTCTATACGGATATAAAATTCTTAAACTGCCATATGCCCTTTTTAATATTTTCACTACTTGTTCGCTAAATTTTAAATCACAGTCAATTATCAATCCTAGATTTTTTACTGTATCGGCAAGCACAATGGATTGATTACCAACCCAGATATTAATGTAAGGAAGAACCGAATCACGAAGTTTACTCGGTCCAAACAAAATAGCACTGGTTTTTGCGGAATTAATAATTAAAGAGTGATTATTCGAAATTTCAACAATATTTTTTATATCTTCGTTAATATGGGAACAAGCCAACGCTACCTCATCTGCACTGAATGAATAATATATTTGAATATCATCAGCATATTGATGACTACTGCAGTATTTCAAAATTTTATAAAAATTAGATGTATAAACTGTAAATAACAAAGGTCCCAATATTGAGCCCTGTGGGACACCTGATTGCAGAGTAAGCACGTTAGACCTATCGTTCTCCATTTTAACCATTTGCTTTCTATTATTTAAATAAGATGTAAATAACTTAATCGAAGATTCTCCAAACCCAATGTACTGCAGTAACGCAAGCAACACCTCGTGATTCAGCGTATCAAAAGCCTTGCTATAATCCAAGAGCACAAGCAGCGTCAATCTGTTACTGTCTGTTTGCCTTAATACATCATCACATATATTACATAGAGCAGAACTGCAACTATACCCGGGTCTAAATCCGGATTGAGTTTCGGGAATGATGTTATGTTGGCATGCATACTGTCTAATTTGAAAATCCATAACTTTTTCTAACACTTTTGATAGCACTGGTAAAATGCTAACAGGCCGAAAATCTTTAAGCTCAGTCGGATTACTGGTCTTTGGCAGTGGTGTTACTACTGCTAACTTCCATCTTTCAGGAAAAGTTCCTTCATTAAGACAGAAATTTACTATATGATTAATGTACGGTAATATATGTGGCAAACATAATTTTATCATATTGATATTGATACCATCGGCCCCTGCAGATGTTGTTTTTATTGTATTAATTACTTTTAGAATAATTTGTTCGTCAACCTCAGCAAAATTGAATGTCAAGTTATTTGCCAGAAGTTTATTAGTTTTATAATAAGTCACGAGTTTATTTGTGCTATTGCTTGGTACTGGAACAGAGCTAACAAAGTAGTTGTTGAATTTATTTGGATCCCTTAGTGATAACGGTATGCTCTCTTTTGATTTGGAATGTATATTGTATTTATCGAGTTTTTTCCACAGTGATTTACTATCAAAAGTTTGTAGTTCATGTTCAAAAAATGCTTTTTTCTCATTGCGTACTGCTTGTGTTGTTAAATTACGAATCTGCTTGTAATAATCCCAATGCGTTTGCCTTTTACTTTTTTTAAATCTCTTTAGTGCGTTATCCCTTAGCCTCATCATCAATCTAATATTGTCAGTGATCCACGGTGCAAACGGCTTGGTAAATCTGGATACAATTACTGGTGCATGGTTATCGAAAAGTGAGTTTAATAAACCTTCCAGAAACTCAATTTTAGAATTAATGTCATTTATATTACAAATTTCTGAAAATGGTAACGATTTTAATTCCGCATCAAAGGCATTTAAATCAAAATGTTTAAAAGATCGATAAACTCGAAATTTATGTTTGTAGACATCCTTTTCAATCAGCAATGTGCAATAAGTTAATTGATGATCAGTTATGTTAAGCTCACTGGTACCGCTGCCACTCACTGTAATAGTATTTGATAATATAATTAAATCCAAAAGTGTGGCAGTGTCATAAGTGATTCTTGTGGGATCCTCAATTATTTGCTTCAAGTTATAGCTATCAATTAACGACTTCAGCTGAATTGTTCCCCGATCTGCTATATTAAGCATATTTATATTAAAGTCACCCATGCATATTAACTCATTACAATCACCGACGAACGAGCTAATCGAATTATCGAGTTCATTTAGAAAAACATTAAAGTTCAAATCTGGAGGTCTGTATACAACTCCAAAAATATATTGTTTTTTATATATTTTAACTTTAATCCACAATTGCTCGATAGATTCAGAAGTAGGTAACAAAACAACTTCTAGGGAATTTTCGAAGTAAAATGCCAACCCTCCCCCTCGCTTCATAGCTCTGTCATTACGTATTACTCTATAACCAGGTATTTGAATAGATCTATCACTAATTTCATCTTTTAACCAAGTTTCTCCTATAGCTATTATATTGTAATGATTAATTAATACTAAATCCCTCAACTCATCCATACATTTTATTAAAGAGCGAATATTTACATGCGCAAACTTAAACTCATCTGTTTTCATTAAAACTACTTAAAAATTAAAATTAAAGGTTTTAATACATGCACTTACTACTAAAATAATGATTAAATTATAAGGCCAAAATAAAACTAATCTGCTTTACTGCATGTGGCATAGCAATATTATGATTAGGAATACGCATATCAACTCCTAGACATTTATGATATTATAATAATAGAGAACATAAAAACAAAAACAGGATACCTAGATAGGTATAACGCAAAAAGTGATCCTGCTACTTTACTCACTTATGTCATTAATATCTTTGGTATCCTTGACCGTCCATATCTTGTTCCTCATTCTCACCTTGACGGTCCCATCTGTTGTCCAAACATTTCGATACCCAAATTTGTTCGTGCAGGCCCTAAAAAGTTGATACCGCGTCTTGGTCAGATCCTCCTTCACTACTATCTTCGTTCCCGCAAATTTCCTTCTGTTATTAATCAGCGAACTTCTATATTTGTAGCTTGTAAACTTGACGATTACTGGCCGATGTTTACCTTCTTGATGTGCTCCTAAACGGTGACAGCGATCTATAGAATCTGAAGTTATAGTAATAGCTTTGTTTTTACACACTTGGATAATTTTTTCTTCGAGATTCTCATTTTCTTCCTCCAAGATTCCAAAGATACGTACATTGTTTCTTCGCGTGTATTGCTCCAATACGTCGATTTTTGCTTCGCATTCTTCCTTAATCTGCTGCACCTTATTTTCACATTTCTTTTTATATTCTTCCATTTTAGCATTCCACTGATCACATACACGTTGCGTAATATTTGATAAAAAGGCATCATCCGCGAGAAGCGTATTAATTGTTTCCTTAATAATCTCCCTAATCTCTGCCTTATTCTCGCGAGTTAGACCCATTTCTTATGTACACACAAGAGTCAGGTGACACTAATAAAAAACTTATTAACTTATACGTTATACAGGCTGACCGCAGGCGATTATAACAACAAATTTGCCACAGCAGAACAGCACTCAACTACTCACTGGCGGCCATATTACTACTACTATATTGCTTTGGTTTTATTAATTACGCTTTCCTGTCTCATAGAGATAAATAATACAATAAATTTGGTTATCTAAACGCACATGGCTAAAAAAGTGAGCAAGGGGGCGGCACCAGATGACATAAAAAATCATGCAGATTTCAGGTGGTAGAGTAGAATGGAAGATAAAAAAAATTTGAAACAAATTGGAGAGGAGTTATATATGGAAAGAAACAGAAGACTGAACTAACCACCATGTGATACATTACTAAAAAAAGTATAGTCATATTCTTCTTCCATAAAACTCTCTATACATTTTCTGTTAGAAAAGCAATAAAATGCAAAATACGAACTCAAAAAAAAGCGTAAGATACCTGCATACCAAGTACAGCAACCGAATCCGGAAGCACCTACTATAAATTTACATTTAAACAAACATATGAGTTGGCGATGCTGGTAATAACCACGGTGTAGAAAGGCGAATCATGTCAAGAGCCATATTACATTTAATTAAATAATCACAGAGAGTAATAAACAAGAACGAACGTAATTATGTAATATTAAATTAGAGAATGTGTAGTGTAGACAATACTGATAATTTTGATTATGCCGATGGTGCAGAAAAAAAAGATTGGATATAATTGGATCCCAAAATAAACAAATAGATAGAAATCAAAAAAGCTATACAAGAGTAAGACAATGAGTAGTATAGATGATTGCAATGCTGCTGATGTTGCTGACGAATCAAAGACAAACGGTGTGTCGAACTGAATTCTGAGGATGTAAGGTAGTGGTAGGTAATCCTTTACCATCCCGGTGAAGGATACACCTATTTCAAGTACTGGCGACCTTGCCCTTGCAAGTTCTTGGTTTCCCCGATCTCCAGCTTTGTCGGGAAAATCATGCCCCAACCTTAATCCTCTCCACTCCACACTTTCCGTATACCCTAATGAAATATCTAACATGATGACCTAGGGAAGGATATCGATTTCGATAGATAGCCTCTAAAAAATCCTAGGTAACGTTTCTGTGTTAAACATCTATCAGACATTCAGAAATCTTACTCCAGAGCCTTAAAACTCGAGCACCTCGACTAAGAACACCCCGAAAGCAAATCTTGGTCCTCCAGATTGGGGGTTGACGTTAGTCTAAGTTTAATCACTATATTGGATGAAAAAATATTTCTAGGAGAAAAATATAGTCAAAACAAACGACATATTGTCGTGAAATATAGTTTAATAAAAATATTTATATGAAATTTTTAAACAAGACGTTTCGCCATTTTTGATGGCTTTATCAGTTATATTATGAATTGTAACTAATTAATATTTAATACATTCTGAAAGAAAAACAATAGGATAAGCGAACAATACATTTTTCCTCAAGTATGTGTACTTACATGATTAATATGGTTTAATTTTCACGACATTTTTCAAAGTATGTTGGTTAATTAATAAAACACTGTCATTAAGTGCAATCCATATTAATTTTTAATTATTAGCAAGACACGTAATACGAGCTCTTAAGCAGGCAAAGTTCAAATTTTACAGATAAAGGAAGCTTGCAAGGTTGTTCACATATTTATGTTATCAATGCATGCGCAAAGGTAGAAAATTCGGATAATACAGGTGACTTGGGCAGAGACGTATTAGATTAAATTTGATTTACTTGAAAATTAGTTTTAAATTTAATAACAATGAATATGAATGCAAAATATTAAAATTGATTAAGACAAAATGTTATTTAAACAAATTATGATATATAGAACTGAGGTTATCAATATCAGTTCTATAATTTGTAGCATTGGAGCTTTTTTGTATTTCGATCATTTCCAAGCATAGACGTTTTTTTAAATTACTCTCTTTATGTAAGATCTTAGGAGTATTAAATTTGAATTTATGTAGCGAATTATTGGCGTGGTCTGTCAGTGCTGTTTTTTGAGTAGAAGGAGATAAATTATTAATTTTAACTGAGTATTTATGTTGATTAATTCTATGTTTTAATAGCTGTTTTGTTTGTCCTATGTACAATGAGTTGCAGTTATTACAGTCAATTTGATAAACCAGATTTGATTGCCTAATATTTCCAGTCCTATCCTTGTGAAAAATTTTTTACCTAATGTATTGTGGTTGTTAAATGCTGTTACGATATTGTGTTTATATAGTTCTTTTTCGATTTTTTCAGAAAGTGTAGGGATATAGTTAATCAATTTTAATATTTTGCATTCATATTCATTGTTATTAAATTTAAAACTAATTTTCAAGTAAATCAAATTTAACCTAATACGTCTCTGCCCAAGTCACCTGTATTATCCGAATTTTCTACCTTTGCGCATGCATTGATAACATAAATATGTGAACAACCTTGCAAGCTTCCTTTATCTGTAAAATTTGAACTTTGCCTGCTTAAGAGCTCGTATTACGTGTCTTGCTATTAATTAAAAATTAATATGGATTGCACTTAATGACAGTGTTTTATTAATTAACCAACATACTTTCAAAAATGTCGTGAAAATTAAACCATATTAATCATGTAAGTACACATACTTGAGGAAAAATGTATTGTTCGCTTATCCTATTGTTTTTCTTTCAGAATGTATTAAATATTAATTAGTTACAATTCATAATATAACTGATGAAGCCATCAAAAATGGCGAAACGTCTTGTTTAAAAATTTCATATTAATATTTTTATTAAACTATATTTCACGACAATATGTCGTTTGTTTTGACTATATTTTTCTCCTAGAAATATTTTTTCATCCAATTTTTACCCAAGTCAAATAATTAAAATTTTTAATTTAATTACTATAAGTACCTCCTACGATTAAATGCAAGAGCCAGGGAGATTGAGAAAACCAAAGGCTTATAAGCGAATGACGAAATCTAGTGTAATAGTTTGACGAGCGAGTGCCCGCTAACAGCTGCGCATCTACGCTGAATCGAGCATTATTTCGAGTGTGTGAGGCAGCATGAATCAGCAAGTAGCTACGGGAGCGACTGTAAATAAACACTTCAGTGGATTTGTGCCCGAGACTTAAACAATTTGCGCGCGGTTTGTTTTGGACGTGGTGTCGATAATTAATAAGCTACACTTATATTTAATACGTGTATAAAATCAAGTAGAATCGGCCTTAAGCCCGTAGACATTTATTTAAGAATAATACATTTTTGGCTACGTATAACATTTATATATTGTCATTGTGCATCCTTGTTATGTATTCCCCTGCATGTATGTTCCATTTGCAGATTATATGTATGCTCATGTAAACTGTTCGGTTTTTATTCCTGGTAGGATTTGCATGTATAATTACAGCATCATAGGTGACAGCGAGCAGGCCGGTAAGAGCAATATTGACATTTGTAGCGCCCTCCATTGACTATTGGCGCAATTAGCTTTACTTAGACATTTGCGCAGGACGACCTTAAGGGATAAACTTTCACCCCAGTTAGCGTCAACATTCCTACGGGTGCGGTCGTGTCTTCCCCCCGCTCGTGAGTGCTAAACTGTTGCGCGTTGCCCTGAGTGCGTTTTTCTTCCCTAGCAGCAACGGGATCGATCCCCAGACCTTTTATATCGTAATTCAGTTAGTGATTTAGGCGTAAGTGAATTATAACAGTGAGCTACGGCTTGGACCACCTGTGAACCTGCCTTACTACTCGACCCGGAACTTCCACACACACATGTAAATCGAACCACACACGAGGTAGGCTACAATTGGCGCCCAACAGCGAGGCTCGAGTAAATAAGGTTAGTTTTATTGAGTTTTAATCGGGAACGACAAAGAAAGCCGCGTAACGTACGCATACGCCAGCGCCCCCAAGCCAAACGGTAGCGTCTTGAAACAGGAATTCGTGCAGGCGCAGACGACTACTTCCGCTTCAAAATGGCCGTTCCTATCCAGATGTCAGCGGAGCAATTTCAAACTTTGCTGGGAAGCTTGCAAAATATGTGGCAGGCGCAGATGGAAACCGCACCAACTCGGATGTCGATACCCAGCGAAAGTCAATCGCAAGGAAACTTTACGCGGTGCACTTCGAGGTTTAACGAAAAACCAGGGTCGGACGTCGCAGCATTTATTTCCGCCATTTCCGTTTACAAGAGCTGTTCGAATATATCGGATGCTAATGCGTTGACCGGATTGGCCATCATGTTGGAGGATTTTGCCGCAACGTGGTGGGAGGGCGTTAAGGCGACGGTGCCGGATTGGGAATCGGCCCTGGACTTGCTCCGCCAAACTTTTGGTCCGCGAAAACCGGCTTTTAGAATTTTCAAAGATATCTTTGCTTCCGAACAGGGGGAGAGAGTCGCTACCGACATATTTATATGTGAAAAGCGCGCTCTGTTCGCGCAGCTCCTAAAACCCCTGGACGAAGAAGTGCAGCTGGATATGGTGTATGGGCTGCTACATTATAAGATTCGCGAACGGGTACCACGCGGATCTATAACCACGTTCGCCAAGTTGCTGGAACAGGCCCGGCTGGCGGAGGAAACCCTGCACGAGGTCGAGCAGGAAAAGTTAATAGGGCCCACGGCAGGAAACGCGCCGAAGGATTTTCAACCTAAAGTGCGCTGTAGGTTTTGCCGGCGTACTAGCCACAAAGAAGCAGAGTGTTTCAAGAAGGCTCGAAGCAACAGTAAACAGACAGCGGCATCGGATAATATGGCACAACCAGGGCCCTCCGCTGTTCCAAGGCAGCCTTTAAGTTGCTATCGGTGTGGTAAAGAAGGCTATATTACAAGCAACTGTCCGAATTGCAACTCAAGCAGGCAGACGACGGCGGAAACCAGCAGCCTGGAATTGGATTTCCATATCGTCTCAACGAAACCATCTCCGGCGGCAGGCGGCCGACCCCACGTCTTTGTTGAGGTGCTTGGGCTGCGAGGGATCGCGTGTTTGGACACGGGTGCTCGGAAGAGCATAGCAGGACACGAACTGTATCAAAGATTAGTGACTCGTGGTGTGAACTTTTCACGGGAAAGCGCTCGGCTAACCCTTGCCGATATAAAACCCCAGCGACGCGACGTGCCAACTGCCTCGGTTGACGTGAAAATTCATACGCGGGTGGTGCCGACCTCGTTTATAGTGTTGGTGGGTGAGCCCCACACGAAAACTTTGTTGGGTTGCGATTTCATCAGAACTGCAGGCCTGGTGTTAAACCTGCGTCGCAGGCAGTGGGCGTTTGAAGATGCCGAAGATGCGACATTCGCTTTTGCACCGGAGCCCTCCACACTTGGGATGGCAGTCACCACCATCGAGATGGAGTTGCGGAACGATGAAGGAATCGCATTAGCAGCAGCAGAACGGCAGCGGTTCAACGCGCTCCTGGAGGATCATAAGGCTATCTTCGAATCAGGGGGAGGGCCTACCCCCTTTGCTGAACACCGCATAGATACTGGCAAACACGGTCCGGTAAGTGCACCTCCATATAGGTTATCTTCCCAAAGACGCGAAATGTTGCGGGAAGAATTGAGCAAGATGCTCGCGAGCGATGTAATCGAAGATTGCGAATCCAAGTGGTGCTCTCCGGTAGTTTTAGTGCCGAAAAAGGACGGAACGCTACGTGTCTGCGTAGATTATCGGCAATTAAACGCGATAACTGTGCCCGATCACTACCCCTTACCGCGAATCGACGATCTTTTGCATTCTGCAAAATATACGCCGTTTATGTCAACGCTGGACCTTAAAGCAGGGTATTGGCAAATCAGTGTTCGGCCCTGCGATCGCGATAAAACAACTTTTATCACCCCTTTTGGATTATATCGCTGTAAACGTATGAGTTTCGGTCTTCGGAACGGCCCGGCTACGTTTCAGCGTTTGATTGAACATTTCAAAGCCGGTCTTAGCGAGATAACTTTATTCGCCTATCTAGATGACGTCATTGTGTTGTCTCGGGACTTCAACAGTCATATGTCGGATCTAAACGCAGTGTTCGAAAGGTTAAGGCATTATAAACTTTCCATAAATCGCGAGAAGTGCCAATTTGCTTGTAAGGAAGTTAAGTACTTAGGACATGTATTAACTCCTAGCGGAATATCTGTGGATACGCGTAAAACCGACGCGATAATGAAAATGCCACCCCCGCGGAACGTGAAATACCTACAAACATTCTTGCAGACATGCTCGTGGTATAGGAGGTTTATCGATAGTTTCGCGGAAATTGCTCGACCGTTAACCGACCTCCTGAAGAAGGACGCAACCTGGACGTGGGCTGAAAGGCAGGAATCCGCATTCCAACGGCTGAAAACGCTGTTGTCGTCGCCGCCTATTCTACGCCAAGCGGACAGATGCGTCATCGCATGCACTAGGTGCTGTACTGTGCCAAGGAGAAGGCACCGACGAACGCCCGGTAGAATATGCGAGTAGGTTATTGACGGCAGCTGAAAGAAACTACACAACCACGAAACGCGAGGCTCTTGCAATTGTGTGGGCCGTTGGGAAATTCCGTGGATACATTGAATACACGAAAGTTATCATCGGCACCGATGATCAACCACTTCGTTGGCTAATGAATTTAAAATCGCCCAGCGGACGCTTAGCGAGGTGGGCATTATTACTGCAATCTTATAACCTGTGCATCGAGTACACCCCAGGCAAGGTTAATAAGGTCGCCGATACGCTGTCGCGCCCGCCGTGCAATATAGAAACTGAAGAAAGTTGCACCCTCTGTACTGCGGTCGTTGACCTCCCAGGTCGCAGTGCTAGTGACGTTCGCAGCGAGCAACTTAAGGACGAGGACCTTGCTAAAATTGTACTGGCTTTCGAGGACCTGGAAGCGCCTAATCCTTGGGTGGAAAAGGGGTACCTAGTGAACGATGGCATACTATATAGGTATTCCCCCGAGCAGGACGACGACAATGCTCAACAAGTGGTCCCGACTCACGAAAGGGTGAATGTATTACGCGAATACCACGATGCCCCTACAGCCGGCCACTATAGTGTAGAAAAAACATTGGTTAGAATTACTTCGCGTTACTACTGGCCGGAGATGCGACGTTTTATTACCGAATATATCCGCGAATGTGGAAAATGTCAGCGGTACAAAATCCAGAATCACAAGCCAGCGGGACTACTACAAACGCCGGCGGTCTGCCAACGATTTGAAACCCTGTCGATAGACCTTTTCGGGCCTTTGCCTGTCAGTGAGCAAGGACAGCGATGGGTATTTATTATCGAAGATATGCTCACACGCTGGGTTGAACTTTTTCCCCTGAAACAAGCGACAGCTGAAGAATGCGCTAAAACACTAATTAGCGAGGTGTTCTTGAGGTATGGGCTGTGCCGAAAGGTGATCAGCGACAACGGGCCTCAATTTTTGAGCGCTGTCATGCAGCACGCAATGTACTGTTTAGGAGTACATCAAACCTTGACGCCGTACTATCACCCTGAGGCAAATCCCGTCGAGCGAAGGAATCGCGACCTGAAGGCACAATTATCTATCCTCGTGGGGTCTAAGCATGCCTCGTGGCCCGAACAACTACCCTCAATTCGCTTCGCCATGAATACCGCCAGATGTCAGACCACTGGACAGACGCCGTGCTACCTAAATGTTGGCCGTGAACTAAGGACGCCGGATGACGTCAACAGGGATATGAGGGCAATCATCGGAACAGAGAATTTTGTGCATCAAATCACTCCATACCTAACACGAATGGTAGATACCTTACGGGACGCACGAGACACGATAGAACGTGAACAGCAGCGTCGCAAGGAATACGCTGACTCAAAACGAATCGTTGGGCAGGAATACCAGGTTGGAGATCGCGTATGGGTAAGCACCCATTCTAGAAGTGATGCCGGCGCCGGGCGATCCTCCAAGCTGGATCCTCCTAGGGGTGGCCCTTACGTAATTCTTCGAAAAGTTTCCTCCACAAGCTACGAAGTTTCCAGCGCGGATCGGCCTCATAGTGCACTTGGTAAATACCATGTGTCAGCCCTGACACCGTATATGGGACCAAACAGAACAGTACGCCGGTAGTGCCCATACGGAAACGCGGACGGCCGCGCAAAGCGAATTAAGATTGACGTCGGGACGCCGGTCAATCTTAAAGGGGGAGTGTGTAGCGCCCTCCATTGACTATTGGCGCAATTAGCTTTACTTAGACATTTGCGCAGGACGACCTTAAGGGATAAACTTTCACCCCAGTTAGCGTCAACATTCCTACGGGTGCGGTCGTGTCTTCCCCCCGCTCGTGAGTGCTAAACTGTTGCGCGTTGCCCTGAGTGCGTTTTTCTTCCCTAGCGGCAACGGGATCGATCCCCAGACCTTTTATATCGTAATTCAGTTAGTGATTTAGGCGTAAGTGAATTATAACAGTGAGCTACGGCTTGGACCACCTGTGAACCTGCCTTACTACTCGACCCGGACCTTCCACACACACATGTAAATCGAACCACACACGAGGTAGGCTACACATTGCCTTTAACTGCAGGAAGATAAGAGCGGGTTTGTGCTTCTACGATTGGGCTGACTAGCTAGTCCATTGACATTAAACCACTAATGGAAAAGCTTTTAAAAACAAAAGGGTTCCCAAGTCCCAAGTGGTTGCTTCACCCCAAAAAACCACCGGTAACACGCACTGCGGTGGTTTTTAGCGAATTCTCAGAAACAATTGGTCGTAAAAAATTTGTATACTTATCAAAAATATTCCCTATCAAATTCTCAATAAAAAGGTTTCTCTTACCAATTCCATTTTTTCCAATGGATTTCGAGCAACAAGCGATCAAAGTGGGGGGTTACTTTCAGCGTAGATTAATGATACAAAGTTTTTGGTCACAATACTTTACCCGACCTTACATTTTTTGCACCAACCCCCTTTTCCTACATGGCAAGGATTTATGACAGAAATTACGTCAACTCTGCCATATGTGAAGGGTTCTCGAACTACCTTTTGTAAATTATCCTCCGACTCAGTTAAGTACTATACTGACCGTTTTGACCTACGCACGCGGAAAATGTACGAATGCCGTTGTCAGATTGGGAGGATTACATCTGTTAATGTTGTTCTTGGGATCAATCGGATTTGTTATGGCTGACAATGGACTTGCAGAATTATGGTCAACTGTATACTTTTCTGCATCTGTTCCTGATATATTTTTGGGCCATGCATACGCAAGAGCGATTCGAGCTCATTGCCTTAATTTTTGAGCTATTGTCAGTAATAATAGGACGAGAGGTCAAAAGATTGCCGGCAATAATTTTTGCGATTTAGATACGAGTTTCTGCGGTGACGAAAATAACGACGAGTGCTTGCACGAGTCGTTATTTTCTAAAGCAACAGAAACGAGACAATCTGAAGAGCAAAAATTGTTTGCAATATTTCGACCTAGAGTCCTATTCGTCTTGACAATTTAACTTTTCATTAAAAAATAGTTACACAAAAAATTGCCGCTGAAATAAAGCTCCGCGAAATATTGTCACTACAATAATAATTGTTACAGAAAAAATTTTCGCTGAAATAAAGCTCCTCGAATTATTGTCACTAAAATAATCGTTCGATTGGAAGTTTATTTTTAACTTGAAGAATGCCATTGGTTGACTATGACACCAGTTAAATTGTCATGAGAATATAATTCATGTATCACGTGACGCTATTTCAACCAATGAGGGGCATCCAAATGCCTAGTTACACATTATTACAGCGGTAGTAATTTATTTTCGTAATTGTTTTTAAGGGTGATCATAAATGGTTGTGATTTTTTTCTTAGGTTGGCACTGTTAATGTTGATTACTCTGCTGTCAATTTTAAGTCTGAGTCAAATTCGATGTTAGCAGGTTAGATTTTGTGTCAGTTTGCGTCAAAAGTGACGGAAAATCTAACCTGCTAACCTCGAATTTGACATAGACTTAAAATTGACAGCAGGGTAACCAACATTAACAGTGCCAACCTAAGAACAAAAAGTAAATATTTGATATTTTGCATTTCATTCAATATATTCTCTTTCCAAATATAATTCGTGTAATGTTTAATGATAGATAATTTTTTACTTGTTAAAACCGAAACAGCAAATTTAGGTTCCGGTTTTAACTCGGAAAAAAATCATCGATAATAATCATTCCACTTGTTATATTACAACTGACAATATTTGATGAAACTGAAACTGCTCCTAATGCACAACCTGATGCATCAATTGCAATATAAAATGTTTTGTTGAAATCTCACATCTACAAGTTAAATCCAAAGATGACAAAAACTTAACACCATTAAATTTCTGTAGTAATTCATCTATTGATGGTGGTGATTCTCGATATTCTACTAATAGAGTATTTAATCTTCTAGCATCCAAGCAAATTCGAAGTGATCCATTCTTTTTCGTAACTACTACTAGTAGATTAGAATCTGAATGTTCAATGATACCAAAATCTAACATTTTTTTATTTCGTTTTCAACTGCTGTTCTTTTTGAAAAAGATATTGGATAGGATTTTTGTACAAATACTGTTTCATCTTTAATGTTTAATTTACAAATATAACGATTAAATAAACCTGGTTTATCAGAAAAGGTTCCATCATATTTTTTTAGTATATCTTGTATCAGATATAATTTTTCATTATTGAACTGTTTCTTTAAGTGGTGTATTGTTAAAGTTGGTTCTATTTTAAACCCTCATCATCATGCATGTATTGCTTTTCATTATTTGCTTCTTTCAAATCTTTCAAAACTAAACCCAGATGTTTTTGCAATTGTAAGGATCTACTTAACTCACGTCATTTTCAAATTAATAATACTTCATTTATCTCAAATCTTTTCTCATCTTTTATATCTAAATTAATTGTTGATATTAATTTCAGTTCATTGGATACTACTTTATCTTGGTAAAAGTATTTTCAAAAGTAACTTCATAACATTGTTCTGAATCTATAAATTTCATTATTTTGGTATTGAAATTCAAATTAGTTTTAACTTTATACATCCAATCCATGCTTAAAATTGAGGTAGTATTCAATTGATTAATAATCAAAATTACTATTTTGTGTTTTGAATTTCTCACAATTACTAACATTAAAAGCCTGTTTTTTAACTTTCCTAATTCCCCCAGTAACAACTTGATATGTTAAATAAACTATTTATTATTTTTTTCTAATATTCTTTCGAACGTTTCTACTGACAACACGCACAGAACTACCAGTATCTATTAATAAATCCTGCTTAATTCCCTTAATTTCTACTGTTAAGTATGGTAAATCGTGATTCATCATTTATTTTTCCTTTTCAGAAACATCACATTCCAAATCAACTACATTGTTAACGTTTTGAATTTTACTAAACTGTTTGAAATAATTCTTTACAAAATTTAAATGGTTTTTTTGCTCCTTTGAAACCCAAATTTTAACAATTGGAGCTAATTGTACCGGGTTATTTAGTTTTCCTGACTTTGAACCGTATTAGGTGATCTATCCCTAGCTTGTACAGGAATTGGCAAATCACCCCTAGCTTGTATTGTTTAAGTGTTTGCATTTCTTTCTCTCCCTCGACCATTATTATCTAACATTACCATTATATTATTATTTTGACCGTAATTGTTTTAATTTACTCTACTTCTTGGTTCAAAGTTATCTGTATTCCGGTTATCAAATTTTGAAGGATACTGATTATTAAAATTTGACATTCTTTCTCTTGTGCCAAATTTTGTACTGGTCTGCCTATTTTCCAAACCTTCTAAAACCTTTAGCATTTCTTTTACATTTTTAACTTGGAAAGCTACTAATGCCGTTTGTATGTCAAGTGGAAAATGTTTACTTAAAGATTCAACGAGAATACTATCGGGTATTTTCGGTTCCAGATATTGTACTCTAGCTATCCAGTACCAAACATGTTTAGTAAAGCTTCCAAACTTACTATTATATGATCTTGCCATATAAATTTTAGACCTAGCTTTCTCTTGTATATACTGTGACCAAAACTTGTTAATAAAATCTAACTTAAATTATTCATAATTGTTCCATTCGTTAAAATGACTTTCGGCCCAAATGTTGACTTTGTTTTCTAATAATTTTACTGCTACATGTAACTTTTTACTACTTGGAATCCTCATGGTATCAAAATAGTTTTCTAGTTTTTTCAAAAATATAACTGGGTGTAACACTTGTCTATTTCCGTTAAATTTTGATTTTTCACTATTTTTTGTCTGCATAATAATTCCCCCATTGAAACTAATATTATTGTCATTCGTTCTATTTTGTAAACATTTAGTAATATCCTTTACTTCAGTATTTAACGATTGTATTTGATTTTTGACGTTACTTCGATAACTGTCGAATTTGCTTTCAAAAATTTTCAACTTATCTTTATTTTGTTCCACATCTGCTCTAATGGTTTCTACTTTTTTCTCAATGGGTCCTATTTTATGCATTAATTGGCTGTCTAACTGTTCCCGTGCCCTAGTTATAAGAATTTCATTCTCAGTTGAAATGCCCTTCATTTAGCCTCAATTGTGTCCATTGTGGTTTCTACTACAGATACCTTATTTAAAAGTTCCTGATTATTAGTAGTCAATTTGGTTTCTACTACAGATACCTTATTTAAAATTTCTTGGATCAATCGCATCATGTTATTGTCATTAGACTCACTAACTGATGTGCTAGCCTCTTGCAATTGACGTCCTTCCGTGTTTACTATAGTATCTCCTTGTTCTAATCGAATTTCTTCCATTTTATTAAGTTTTCTTGTTGGTTTTCTAAAACCTGACCCTAAATTCATATGCTACTACCTTATTCTTTTCGAGCTCCACGTTGTCGCGCTAAACTTGTAATACAACAAATTTGGTGAATTCCGACAATTTGTTCTACTAATTATTCTCGGGCTCCACGCTTGTCGACAAATTTATAATATACCTCCTTCTTAGCCCCACGTTGCAAGCTAAATTTATAATATACTACTCTCTCACGGGGTGTTATTACAAATAATATTAAGTTAAATGTACCCTTTTATTATTAACAAGAAGCAGTATCAGGTATAGCCCCTTAAGTACTTACCTTACTTCTTAATGAAATAAATCAAAATTGACGTATCTCATAACTCAATTTGACAAAATGCATTATTTCATGTGATTCTAGTTTTTTAATACCTCGGCTAGTCAGTTTAATAAGCAATGAGAATCCTTGTTCCCAGCTAGATGGGTAAATGTTCAACTAAAAACTTTTTATTGTAGTTGAAAACGTAATTACTTTGAAATATAATAATTATTTGACTTCGTTAATCAAATACACTCTTTAGGTACTACAGTTTGGTTTAACATTACAAAAATTAAATAGATGTCAAAATATGTTAATCAAATGTTTAAAAAATCCAAACTTCTAAAATATCCTAATCCAAAAATATACATTTCAAATTATAATGACCGAAATACTCGAATCTCTATAAAAATTTAGAAAATTAAGTATTCTAAATTAATTTCTAAATATATAATTACAATTATTTAAATGATTTTCCGCACCAAACTTGCTGTAAACTTGTTAATGTTACTGAATAAATAGACACTAACCTTCTAATAGCATCTCTTGTACCTGAGTGTTATCCTAGCTCCTACTGGATGCTAGTCAGCAAACACCTCCTTGGTTGTTCACGACTAAATAAAAACTCGTTGCAGCTCTTTGACCCCCTTATTATGTGGATAGACAGCTCAACAGCATACCACAAACACTAGCTTGCACTTTTTTACTGGTTTCGAAGTAAAATACCACTTTAAATTGCTTAAAACCATCTTGAATTCTATTTTGAATAATACTTGTAACCCACAGTTAAATTTGATCGTTAAGAATACTATATTGCTATTACGTATCAAATATTCAATTATTACTCTTCACAATTAATGGGAATTTAACTCTTAACGTGATTATTTATTGCCGATTATAAATTCAAGTTTTTTTTCTACTTCATGTAAACATCCACCCTGGTTGCCTATTACAGCCTCACCAGTTAAAACATAAAACTGTTATATCACATGATACCCATTGGATATTTATTTATTTATTTAGTACTCAGCCAACAGCCGTTAGGCCAATTATAGACGTCGCTGTACATTTTATGAGGTCTTCCATCCCCACTAACGACTGTCATGATGTTATTATGACATCTGGGACCAGCCATTTCCGTGGCAGCCGTACCACGAGGCGCCGAGAGATGCAGCCGTGGAACTCCCATCCAAGTTCTGACTAGAAAAAGCGTTGCTTAACTTTACTGATCGAACGTGGATGCTTGTTCAAGCTACACCACCCGGGACCTACATATCTGGATATTATTAAATTAAATTCATTCATACGGTATGTTGCATTACATGTTCGAAGTTCATTGGAGAAAAAGGAATTGGCAATAAATCTTTTTTGTAGAGAACTTTTAAGGAACATTTTCAGGAAGTATAAAATTTTCTGTGTGACTAATGGTTTCTGAGAAAAACGCTAAAAACCACCGCAGTGCGTGTTAGCGGTGGTTTTTGGGGGTGGGACTTGGGAACTGTTTTGATTTTGAAAGCTCTTCCATTGGTGTGCATAACCTCCAAACGGAAAACTTTATAATTTCTTTTTTCTAATTTTGCTAATATGAAAGGACTAAGCATACAAATGCGATATAAATTCATAGTACAGTAGAGTATAGGGCGTGTGAAAAGGCCACATTACATTATTGAACCCCCAAGCTAATTTATGTGTTGAATGAATAATACATTCCAATCTAGCTGATACTTTTTAGGCGTAGGTGTGCTTCCAATCACCTTGGAAATTAAATTCAATACACAAATGAAAGTGATATATCGCCGAAAATCATTAAAACAACTTTTACTGGTAAATTTGCCTTTACGACATGTAACAAACTTAAACCGGACAGGTTCATCAGTTAGAGAAAAAGGTGATAGATATAATTATATGTAGAGGCTAGAAAATTTAAATAGTTAAACCTCAATATTGCAACTAATTTGTGTGTGAAGTTTATGAAATTTAGCTTAGATCCGGAAAGTCGACTTAGTTTAATTTATGCTAACTTATAAGCAATTAATGTGGACATTGTCTAAAATATGCCATGAGATACTCTGAAGCAATCCTTGTTCAACTAACAATTTAGTGGTCTAATCTATGATTTTAGGATAACTAAAATTAGTTAGTTATTAATAATTTTAGATTTCCAATTTTAACAAATTGTCTCTCTTTGGTAAAAGGGGACAATCAAACCATTTATGCACGGCCATCTGCAGAGTAAAAAGGGGTCATTGTCATTTTTGCTGTAGCTATCTAAACATCTAAAAATTTGGTACAGAAAAATAAAAGCTGTTTCATTGAGAACCACCAATTTCTCCAAAATTTTTTTGTATTTTGTTAAATACGCAAAAATGTATATAATTTTAAACATATGAGTTAGTTATCAAATCCATGGGAACCGTTAATCAGGGTTTGATTTCTTGAGAGCCACCAGTGCAACAAAATAAGTTCCAGTATTTATTACAACAACAAGGCACCTTAGTCGTTAACTCCTAACAAGGGAAGTCTTCCTCACTTTCGACAGACAAGGTTAGCCACCTAACCGGTCTAAGGGCAAAGATGGCTTATAGAACCACTTTGTGGTTACAACAGGCCACTGGCTTAGAACAAGAGAAAAAAGAAAAAATAATTGCCATACTATTTATTAGGTACATGTTAAAGCTTGTTTTATAACTAACGGGTGTTCAAAAACTTCTACGTTTGGATATGGTGCTAATTCGGTTAAACGTCGGTTTGCAAGCCACACAACCAGCTGATCTTTCGATTACTTTGTTTGATGTTTAAGGCCATAATAAAGTTTATTTACTAAAAATTCCATTACCAAAAATTATTGCCTTTTAGCTATATATTTGTTGCTTTCTTCTTGGCCAGTGTACATTGCAAAATGATTTTTCTTTAGAACAAAACATTTTTATAATAGAAAGCTACCTTCACAACGCAAAAAAAGTTGGCGGAGTTTAAGCCTATTCAGTAGAATATTACATTGAAGAATTATATAATGAGTATCCAAAAGATATTTTGGGCATCAATAGTTTGAAAAATCTTTAAACAGACGTTCAGCGAAGTTTTGTGAGAGTAGTAGTGTCATAAAAAAGGTGGTCGACAACCAAGAAACTGATGATGCTATTCCAGAAGTGACTGAGATAATGCAAAATGAGCCCCAACACATTTGTTCGTCACTCACTTGTCGCAACAAGTAAATCTCTCCGTGGGGACTTGCTACACAATTATACGCAAAGATGTCCACGTATACTCCTATCGTTTAACAGCAGTTCATGTACTATTACCATATGACATTCCTAACAGGCTATGTTTCTGTCAATGTATTTTACGTATGTTTAGCAACAATTAAGATGTACGCAGAAAAACTTTTTTTCATTGGAGGCATGGAAAATATTACATTTCATTGATAAGGATTGTTGCTATGGAAATGCTACTGCAAACACTTTCTGTTCTTGGTTTGAAATAGAGACGCAGAAAGTAAAACACCTTTTATTTGTCCTTAAACAGGTTGTCACACTGCCAGTTATTAATTATTGATAAAACGAGCTTATTTATGTCAACTAGAATGAACGTTACTTGTATGGATTATTTTTAAAGTACTAAATTATACACTGTTAAACAGTTTTTATGTAATTACACTCGTAGACAAAATATGTGTATAATGCGCATAAAAAGTTATTTGCTTACCTCGTGCTCTTGCAACCTTTCCTTCGGTCGGGTTGCAAACGGTCACTCAATGCAGCAATTCTACTTTCTATGCTTATTATAATAATAAAATTTTACGGAAAAAACTTGGCGTTATAAGCAAGTATTTGTTAACAAGCAAAATTATCGGACATGGTCGGCTGAGAATCCCATTAAGTTTGTTGAAGCACCTCTGCATGCTGAAAAGATTGGTGTCTGGGCAACTATTAGTTTTTAAGACGTTTAATTAGAATATTTTTTTGTTAATAGGAACATTAATGTATAAATATATTGTTACGCTCATTTTGACATTTTCCTATTTATTGATTGAAATAAATTAGTCAGATTTGGTTATTTGCTTTATTTTCCTAAAAATACAATACTTTACTTTGGATAGGCAACTTTGTTAACATCTACCTTTAATTTCAAACTTAATGCTACACTGCTGTTATCAGTTCAGAGCACTCTGCATTCTTTAGTTTTTACGTTGGCCAACTTTCCAATTTTTGGGAACTTTGATAAGCTGAATTGGGCTGGTTTGGAGCATTTTTCGGCCATTTCCTGGCAAGTCTTGCGTTGTGAGAGTTGGAATTGCTTCCTATGGGGGCTGGTCTCGCGGCTTTTGGAAGCCATCTTCATAGTTGGAAGGATTTGGAGACTTCTTAACCCCTGCTGGAATGTTCCGGAGATTGGTATTGGTGTCTCCGGCATTCGTTTCGTCACGGACGGATTACTTGGGACGTTCCTTCTCACACGCCCGACAACGAGTTGGCTGCACAACATCTTAAGGTTCGTACATGGTGTTTGCCGGCGCTTCCCTCTTTTGAACGCCGTAATCTATTTGGAAATTTTGTATTTTTAGCCATTAAAAATATGGATTAAAAATCTGGGATCGAATTAAGTTTTGGGATCGCATTATGGATCGTATTTGCCATTGAGTTTTGGATCCACCCAGGAAAATGTTTGTAATATGGATTTGGTTCGCTTACCTTATTTGGTGCTTTGTGTAATTGGTACTGGCATCGTCTATTCGCCACCCTCCCTGCGACGCTCGCAATGCTGTTGGAAGTCGGCTCCTTGGCGCACCAGATGCTTCCGAACCTGCTGTTGATTTGCGCTCGACCCTGGAAAACAGCATGCGTGATTCGTATGTGACTTATATTAAGGTGTGTATATCTGAATTAGCGTATTATTGTAGGATTATTTGTGTAAATTTGTATTTGAGAAATGTCCGTCGAATTGAAATTCATGGTGTATATTGCATTTGGGATTATTTTATTGATTCGTATTGCACTTCGTGTAACTTTAGAGTAGACTATGTTTATGGTAGCAGTATTAGCCATGCTCGTGATATTAAATCGTAGATATTTTTGGGTTATCGAATGGCTTGCTACATTTAGGTTTGCTTACCGTTAGTTAGTAGTAATTTGTGTTGAAAGCCGTTTTGCTCTGGGCCCTGTATCGTAACAAAACATTCAGTTATGCCGTTGCACTATTCCGGGATAGATTAGCTTACCTAGAGCACAGATTAATTGTATTTTTATGCAACTTCGGTCACTGCTTTTCACTAGCTTCTTTGCAGAGGTTAATCTGTCAAATGTCATTATTAGGGTGTTGGTCGTATCTAAAGAACCGCTCACGGTATCCTTATGCTCAATATTTAGGATTTTCGCAATTTGATTATTGGCGATCTGTAAGTTTAGCTTTTGTGAGGAGCATAATTCAAGCCATTGCTTTGTTTAATCATATAATAACTTGATGCGTTTAAAACAGAAACCGCCACGCCTGTATGATCATACAATCCGTAACAGCGGGCTTCGAGCCTTTGAAATTTTGTCGTTACATTAAAATTATAAGCTAACATTCGGGGTATTAGTTAGCCTTTCGCTTGCATAACTCTAGCTTCGTCACACCCTGCCTCACAGGATGCGGACGAATTTTTGTGCTGGTGCTGCTACTTTGGTTAGCAACTCGTTTGAATACTTACGATAGTTTATAGCTGAAGTTTATCGTTTAGCCCTCGACTAACATATATATATATATCTATGCTTTTATGAAATGTATTGATGCAGTGCCTTGTCGATTTTTAACATGTTTATTGTTGATGTATTGGTTTGTATATTGTTATTTGTTTATTGCTGCGCTTTCGATTTGTTCGTATATTATTTGATGATTTGCCTGTTTGTGTTTGATTTTGTATGTGACGCACTATAGTACCAAGTTGAATAAAGCTGTGATATTTTCATTGGTGGTTGATTTGATTATTTTTCTTTGTTCCGCTGGAAATTGTCCTTACCTTGTGTACGGTCCGGCACAAGGATTAGATCTGAGTCGAGGACCTGGCGCCCTCTCCTATTTTTTTAGAATTATTTTCTTTCAGCATAGTTGGAACCCCGACCCTCGCGACTAGTTAGCCCACTAGGCCGATAGTTACCAGCCGACAAAATATCAAATACAACTTTCGCCAAAAGGTAAGGCCGACCGTCTATCTTCCCTTACAATATGGAGAGGATAAGCTGAACATTTACAGTTAATTAGAGAGTTCTTTGATAATAGACTTACTAGTGGAAACACGGAAGTTCCTTGTCGTGCACGATTTTGAAACTTGACAGCTTGTAATTTCTGTTTATGGCCTTTCACCAAAAATTCAATACTTCTAGCTCCCATTAAAAACTTCGAAAATAAAGAAGAATTATTGAGAATTTTAAAACAAATAAAGATGGCTCAGTTTCTAGAAAATGCAGTAAATGAAGTTAGGAATAAAGTCTTAAAATGTATTGAATCCGGTGGTGGGAATTTTAATCACTTCTTATAATGAATTGAATATTAAATGTAGAATGTAAATAAAGTTTTCATTTTAGTGCATCAATATACTTTGCTGTTTTTTGTTCATGTGTAAGTAATAAGTAAAAACATACTGTGTTTGTTGGTTTTTCAAGCCATAGCCAACTCCAAACGTACTAATTTTTGAATAGCTGATTAAAATTTCTTATATATATGTTACATTTACTTTTCGTAAAATGTTGAAATCCTTGATCTTGCTATTACAAAAATCCATGTGTTTGTTCTAGTTTCACCTAACGATGCTACTGTCTAAGTAAGCACAATATTATATAACTACATCGTTTGCTCATCGTGAAATTGCAGCAAAATCATAACCATGGTTGTTATGGTATCCAAAAGCTATAAGAGAAGCATAATTTCTATAGATCATCAGACTTACAGATGTAAACAAAGTTCTGTCGACAGTAAAGGATCTACAAGCCGAAAAACTCAGCGGACGCAATCTAATAGCAGCGAAGTGTTGCACCTTAAATCGAACGCGATTATCTTCACAAAAGCTCTGTATTATAAACCTACCTGCTTTCTGTAGTCTTTATTGACGTTGTTATAGCAAGTGACAAACCAGACGTTTGGTATTTTCGTCCTTAGAATAACAAAGCTTTATCCGAACTATTTTTCATTCTTACAATATTACCTCAACAATGCATTCGTAATAGGATTCCGTTAGAAGCAAAGCAAAGCAAGAAATAAATTAAAAAACAAAATTACGAAGACGGTGGCAGTCAGTTTATACTTCTCTGATTTATTATATTTGGATTCCACGACTAAGTCAACCTAAAATAATAAAAATGTGCACAGGAACTCATAAGAGCCTCTTTCTGTTACCTTATAGATTCACTGAATGTAGTTGAAGAACTGGGTAAACCTGCTGGGATTTAAGCAGACCCCGCAGAAGAGCACCAGCGTGTAGCCGGTGACGTCATTGAAGAGTATGAACTTGTCTACGGCCGCGGAAGCTTTGATTGAGTCACCTTGGCTCATAATGAGATCATAAAACACTCTCCAATAGGCCAAAAACCTAAAGGTTAGTTAGACCAAATGTTACTAACAAAGTTCAAAGGTTTACTTGCTGCTGCCCCATATATAAATCCACACGCCATTATCACTGGGCTTAGTACCAGAAACAGTTTGGTTCCATCTCTGATCACGTTAAAAGGAAAAGCGCATATGAAACGGAAGAGCCAAATAAATGGCTTGAAGTGTTCATAGGTTTTCTCCGAAACTAGAGCTCTGGTGATCAGCGGCATCTTGTGTATTCGATTTCGGCTTAGTTAAACTAATTGCCTAAGACTATTGATTTTTCTATGAAAAACTATATTACGTTTAAATAAGAATTTAGAATTTTTTGCGGTAACCATGTAGTTGTAGGGATTTAATAATGCCAAATAACTGTTATAAAATTACGGGATAATAATAAACAATTATATTTCATGAGTTGCGCAGAAAAATAATCAATAAAGAGAACCAAACAGAACACGTCTAGGACGGGCAGCTTTTTGAAGAACTTCAATAATCTTGAAAAACCAGAAAATTACACTCAACTTAGGGAAAAAAGTATTTGACCAATGCGTACTCCCTGTCCTTACTTATGGCGCCCAGACATAGACGTTTACTAAAGCAAATATGAACAAAATTGCTAAGATGCAGAGAAGCATGGAACGTCAAATGCTGAATATAAATCAGAGCGATCGACAAAGGAACGAATGGGTGTGTCAGAGAACTAAAGTCATAGATGTCATCGAGCATGCCGCCTCACTTAAATGGAGATTCTGTGGATACACGATGAGGCAAAGCTACAACCGCTGGAATAAAAAAATTCAGACCTGGAGGCCATGGACAACAAAGCATTCGAGAGGAAGACCGCAGCTTCGATGAGCCGATGACATAAAGAAAACGACAGGTTTAAATTGGAGAAACAGAACGCAGGATGGCGACGTCTGGAAGAGATATGGGGAGGCCTTTGTCCAACAATGGGAGAATGAGGGCTAAAAAAGAAAGAAAAAATCTGGTGTGATACACTCACACAACTTCCTTTTACAGTGATCTTATAATTAGTCAAAAATTTCATTTTTAATTTTTAACCATTTGTTAAAAATTTTAAAAAATTACAAATTCTACAAAAACGGTACAAAATCGAGTGTTAGTTGAAGAGACAAATTTTCTCTAGAATTTTAAGGTGAATTCAAAAATGTAATAATATACCGGGTGTTTTATTTAAAATAGGAGTTAATAAAAAAAATAGAAAAAAAAACAAAAGAAACCCACTTTAGAAGTATTCAACTGGAAAATCACCTATCTCACATCAATACACATTAAAAATGTAAGAAAAATGTGAAGTTTAAAAAAAATCGTTAGAGCCGTTTTTGAAAAAATCGAAAAAAACTGAAAAATCACAAGAGTAAACACCTACTTCCGGTTATGCGATTTTCTTCAAAAGCTTGCTGTCTCATCTACATAGTACACAAAACTTATATATGAAGTTTCAATGCCATACCTCTTTTCGTTTTTGAGATATTCTGTTCACAGACACACAGACACACAGACAGACACACAGACAGACAGACAGACAGACAGACCAATGAAAAAAAATATGTTTTTTGGGATCAGGGGACTCGAAAACGTGAAGATCTGTTGAAAACTCAATTTCGAATTTTTGGGGTGAATCCAATACTTCCTTTATAGTAGTAAAAGGAAGTAAAAGAAAAGAGTTGCGACCAACATATTTATATTTTAGGGTGACAGCCCTTCTCTGACTTCGGACCATTCACATTGGTCCATGAGGCCATCAGCCAGATAGCCTGCAGTAGCCACTTTTATGGAAAATTTCCCTACATCGAGTCGCATAAGGCATAAGGTGAATAACGTGTGTCAGACTTTCATGTGACCGAGTCCAGTTCATCGAAAGCTATGCAACAGTTACCAGATCACTAGCTTAGGGTAACCTGATAAAGCGAATGTAGGTGATAAGTGTTCGCTCAAGGTTGTGTGAAGGTTTTGAAAATGAATGCGATTACTAAAAAAATAAATAGCCTACGTACGCCACATAGTTCTAAGTGAAATTAAAATGGAGTTCCATTAAATCCATGTAGATCTAGTATTTGCGAGTAGGCTAATGCATGCTAAGGTAAATTCTACTTCTACTCGAAATATATCTTTTTTATTGGTGTGATCAAACTGGCGTTTATTGTGCATATTGATTGAAGTTGATTTCAACAACAGAGTGACAAGGAGGTTTCCGTTTTAGGTCGCTTTCGATATTATATAATCTTATTTTATGATTTTCTAAAGTTGGGTTTATTTTCGTTGCTATATTTGCGTTGGTATTTCTTATGTCGTTTTTCATTTCGGTGGTATCCGATCTTAGTTCATTTAGTAATTTCCAAACCTTGCCCATATTTTCTTCCATTGCTTCGTTTCTGCAAAAATTTTGTACTACGTCTCTGTGTTGTTTTTACTTGACGCGCGCGAGTTGCTTTTTGCGCCCCGGGTCAGCGCCCGCGTTTCTGTTCTAATCTTGCAGCTGTCTTCTCCGTGTCGTCATTTACGTTTATAAAACCTGTTTAATTCACTTAGTATTTACTGCTTTCCTTAAACTTTATTTTAAATTAGTGTTAAAGGGTTTGTTTTATATTCTTACACCTCTTTGCTAACTTTAAGCTCACTTTTTAAGTTTTAAAATCACTATATTGCCTTCTGCGACTTTACACACCACTGTTATCGCGAAGCGCCAGGACTGGACTCACATTAGCAATATAACATATTTAATTAGCATCGAAGCCATAAAATATAGCCAGTACATACATGTTTCCACACATACCAGTACTCGAGACGTCAGAACATTCATTAAGCAAAAGGTGCTCCCCGAATTGCATTTTATACTAGCAAGTAACACAATTAAATACAAAATTACAGGTCAAACAAGTTAAATGTAAACTACAGACTGAGAACAGATTCAAGGTAGTAAGCAATTAAATATTGAGCCAACCGTAATGAGCTACAAGTGCTCTTATGTTAATTTCTCTACGTCAATACACCTGAAGCTAGCAGAATGCATATTATTAACCCAAATTAGCATCAGCTGAGTGCTGAAAGAAATCCAAACAGGTGCGTCGGTTTGGGATAACACCACCCAAAGGTAAGATCAGCACGCCAAAAGACACAATTCCACAGCTCTAATGGAGCTTTCGACAACACAGTTTATTGAGTCGCAATCTGCCCATCTGGAAAACCAAGCTTCTGAAGTAGATGGTCACATGGCCACCAAGCAGGCCCCCGTATCTACGCCGGCAGCAAGTAAGGGCGCCCGCAGAAACCACCAGGTCGCGAGCGAAATATGCAGGATGAAAGGAATACACGCCTCCTAAAGCAGATTGAATCGGTGCCCTAGAACCTACGGGAAAGCTATTAAAGTGCGCGAGAATTGTCAGAAAACATCAACCGTATTAAATATAACAAATATCAGCGTATATGCAAGGGGCCCAATAGGCTACGTTTACATGACTACGACGCTTCAAATAAAGAAACGTTTATACGACCAAAATTTTCGCAATAAGACACATTGTAACGCCAAGTACGCCAACAAACTAGTTGAGCTTAAATTCAGTAATTTAGTACATCACATTAATTACTGAAAATAATCTTTTGTGGTCTGTTTTTTTCTTTTTGCTTCAAAAACCTGAAATACTCTAGCTTGTCTGCAGTTTCACAAGGTAAACCATACAGCATCATCTAACTATATTTAATTTTCAAAGTTGTAATGACTACAGCAATTTTGTTTTGCAATATTTTATTTTTCTATTAAACTTATATAAACGTAAAGATCATAAGTGTTTATTACTCTGTAAGGTCATTTAACCATTGAAGCAAACAATTGTAGCTTTCCCCTTTTCTTAAGCAATCTTACTTTAATCTTTACTTGGTGTTACTTTCTTCCATTTGAAGCAAAAGTACCATAAAAGTGAAAGCACTTTATAGCATCTGAAAATAAGATACGTTGAACACACCTTATGCGTTTACACTATTGCAGCGAACAAAAGTAATGAGAGACCGATCAACTTGAAAAAACCCGCAAGCAGAAATACTGGGCACCTTTAAACCAAGGCAAATGACAAATGTCTTCACCTACAACTTTTTATGAATCAACGGAAAATTTACCTAAAATGCATATTTACTCTTTTCCTTGCTTCAAATCTGCACTACGTGTGAGAAACCTGCAAGCAAGCTTTTGGGTTGTCCTAACCTACATCATTTCAAATTACGAGTTTAGATGATTTAGTAGCTTTGTACAAACCTCCAGATGCAGCGAATAGATTGGTTCTATATTTAAAAGGACACAAAGCATATTACCTACTAACGATTATCAAAAATGAAGCTGCACCTGTGTATAAAACTGTAGGATCAGCGATCAAATATAACTTTGTAAAATGAAGAATGTCTAAATATGCAACACCAAAGCAATTGTTTGCATCTTACTGCATTATTCCTTATACCTATGTACGTCACTTACCTTCTGTTTTAGAAAAATTTAATAAACAAGCACGCATTTCATTGTTTATGAGAGATATCGAACTGATAATTTTTTTCATTTGGAGTTTGCATTACGTTGCAGATCTTCACGTCCCTTTTATGGCTTAAATTTTTGTATTCCAGGTGAAAATGATGATTGGGAGCAACAAAGAGCTTTCTCAAACTGTGAACCAGATGGTAAACCATATAGAACACAGAAACACTGAGAATATAGACAAAATAATAGCCCACAGTTTTTTTAAGAAACACAAGAGTACTATAATGGTCTACAACAGTAAACCTAGTAAAACTGTTTGCGCAGTAAATAGACGCCAAAGTCGGTACTGATAGCATCATCACCATGTTTTTATACTTTTCCAACTTTGAATAGCATGTCTTTATTGACAGATCAATCTGAAATCTACAAAAGAAAACCGTAATCCAACCAGCATGTGCAAATCCCATGGTGAATTTCACAGTTGCAGTGCTATTTCCTTTAAAGTCAAGAAGCAGATTGGTTTTTCTTGCACGTTGCTTGAAGTTCAGAACAACATAGGCTCGGAACGGTTTTTTTGCAAATAGTGATCGTTCGCAACCACGACAGGGTAATTAAGGAGTTTCGTGTACATTGAGCTGGCAAGATAATCGAACGGGCAATAAATTATTCAAATAATAAAGAGCACAAAGCGTCTTGTTTCAATATGGCTAGCAACGGTGTGGTTCCAACCACAGCATAACCATAAGTACTGTTACAGTATGTCTTAATATATTTTGCACAATTGTCCACAAAATCCTAGTCATTCACTTTATTCACTCCATTACCTGTTATAGAATATGAGCGATCTGAATATTCAACTTCATAAAGAGATCTAAACTTGATTCGAACTAACTCCAACTTATTTTCACAGACACAATTGTCATCATTAACCAAAACTTCACATATATGATCATCTATGGAAGGCAATTTGGAAAAATTTTCTCCAACTTGACTAATAGGGGCTGGAAAATTTGTTTTTCCGATTTCTCTTCCAATAGTAGCAGCGACAAATAAATTGTACTTCTTGGTAAATGACGTACGAATTAGAGTCTCCTACTTCTTCTTCTTCTTACATTAGGCAAGTGCCTTGTTTATTTCACACAGTTGTGGTTTATATAATCATGGATTGGGGTCTGTAGTAATTTCACTTGTTTCATATTCTTACTTATAGATCACGTCGACGTCGGTGTTACTACAATATGAAATAGTAGGAATTTCACTATGCTACGTTTAACGAATAGATTCAAAAATAAAATTATTGGGACGGCCCTGATTTCGCAGAACCAGTTTTACACCTTACACATTTAGAACTTGAGAGAATATTTTGTAATTTTCGTTCTTGTTTATCAGCTGCTGTTATTATTTAATTAAATCCTTATGTCTCTTGACAACACCCATCTTTCTACGCCATCGTCATGATCTGCATCATTAGTTTATCTGTTCTTTCTTATATTGGTTTTCTTCTTCGTAAAATTTCAGCCGCACATCGCTGATCTTATAGACCGTAGGAAGGGACGCTTTTGCGCCGGGCTCTGTGCAGGAACCCGCGCTAAACTCCATTTGAACAAAAAAACCTTACTAATGAATTTAATACCATGACATCCTGTTTATGGACTTCTCCGCGTAGCAATAAATTGATAACGGGCTAGCTCCGGATCCCATCTGATTATATTGCTTGTAGTTCTGTGTGTTCAATATAACATCAATTTTTATTTTCTCTATCTTTTAGTATAAGGTAATAATGCAGACGCGTTTACAAGTGATAGGAGCACCAAGCAGATGAGGTAAGGTGAGTTCATATAGCAAATACTCCATGAATTCTCACGACGCTCGAAACGCCTGCTTTCGATTTGGAAGCATTGCTAACCTTTTCAGGATAAACACCTGCGCTTCCACAGTAAAATCCCGCCCATGTCCCACTGAAGCTAGTCGTGAGCAGTTTTTAGATTTATTTCCCGTAGTAATTAGTTTTTCGCACCTAAGATTTTTTGAACATAATTGTATCAAGCCTGTCTCAAGAAGCGTATGACTATAAATAATTTAATAATTCATAACATGATTAAAGCTTTATGTGAACATCTGTATAACTTCTACACTCGCGCTTGCTTAGTAAAATTTAGATGCATGGTGTACATAATGTAGTTGTTTTAGCCTTTTTCGGTCCATTTTAGGATGTAAGTTTGCTTAATTTGTTTCCAATTGATCTGTCTTGCAGTTTTTTAAACAGCCTTTTTTAATGCTTCTATACTTTTAAAAGTTTGTTAAAATTAGGTTAGCCATTTGGATCTTTAATCTTCAGGGAGGGGCTAAAATATATCGGGACAAATTCAGTCAATTTTCAGTTTTAAGTGGTGCATTCGAACGTGTAGATAAATACAAACCATTATGTAAATATCGGAAAAGTACTTAAACTAGTGGTGTTCGATTAATTTTCTCATAAATTTGTGTACCTAATGTTCCTTTGACCGTTTAAAAGTAGTTGGAATAAATAATCCATTAGATCTATTTATTGGTTTTGCAAACCTTGAAAGCTAAGCAGCAATTTAATATAATCAAGTGCTATACATTAAGTTTAAGTTTTTCTAAGAGCTTAAAAATACTGAAAATATTAAAATGACTGCTTTTCTAGAAATGATACCACACGTCTTTCCAAATACTTTAACGCTTACTCACTAACGTTTCAGCTGCAATTAAACGAAGTTCGTCGTTAATAACACTCAAAAGCATTAGTGCTGTGGAAGGTATGTTTATAATAGTATATTACATACCTAGGTGGAAAGTGTTTCATTAATGTCGATAGATTAAGTAGTTAACCGAGACTCGAGACAGAACTGAAAGTTTTCAAAGTACTCACAATCGGTTTTTGTTGTTATTTATTTAATTAGGAAAGTTTCAAATAATACGTATTTTTATCGCAGTTTAATAAGTCACTCTAACAAATGAATTTGCGACTATGTTGCTAGGTAACATAACAAGTTCATTAAAAGTAACGTTTAGCCAGCCGGGAAAACATTTTCCCGGCTAGCTGGTTAGTAAAGTAAAGAACGACTAGCTTTTCTACTGTTTTGAAGGTTAGAAATGTACCTACTATTAACCGATTGTGACTAAACATTTTTCCAAACCACCTACCTGTTTTATGTTTATTCTTATTTTTTTTTTAGTTTTTATATTTATAAACAAGGGCACAAGGGATGCTGTTTCGTAAAACGTGGAACGTGAAGGTAGAAATTTCGAAGTGGCAGTATTTGTACTATTTTCCTTTCATGTGGCTTTTTCGTATATGCGGTTGTTTTCCCATCTCGGTCCAGAAAACTGCATTCGGTTTTTTCCTGAGGCTGTCGCCATATTGGACACTTTACAGTTGCATCTTTGGTGCGGGGAGTAGTAAGTATCATTACTAAATACTGCAAGCAGCCATACGATGAGTTTTAGTTCTTTGTACATATTGCGGAGTTATGGTGGATATCATCGACGGCGAAGGCGGCATGCTAAAAATGGCAACCATCACCGACGTATGGGTGATGTTTGTTGCTGTCAACGCCTACTGCTCGGTGCTATTTTATGGAGTCTTTCTAAACCCCGGCCAGTTCCAAAAATTCTTTGAATATCTTAGACTGCTCCACCGGGTATCTACATCGTTTATCAATTGTTGATTTGAAAATTAAACTGTGCGTTTAAGGTGGATGTCGTTATTCAGACGAGATACAACCGTTGTGAGAAGTACAAATCGTTGGCTATTATAGCCATAACCGGTAGTGCAGTTATCGTACAATCGTGGTTTTTCATATCAGCGTCCTATAAACTTGATGGGAATAGAGTGGGACTCAGTGGTGTTCTACGAACATACTTTTTGTTTCCGAACTTCATTTCTTTCCTTAATTACATGGTTCAAAACACCAGCCGGGTGTTGATGAATGGCATGGAAATTCGGCTAAGAAAACTGAACGAACTGTTGGAGCACGAGTATCACACTGTGATGAACTGCTTTAAGGAACGTAAACTGAGCGAACTAAATAATTTTGTACAAGTCAGCGACAAACATCTGGTAGCAGAGATTTTAACTAGTAGAAGTCAGTATCTGTATATTTGTAATTTCAAACATTGAATTTTTTCCATCTTCTAGCTCATACCATAACGAAACTAATGAAGGTCTATCAAGATATCATAAAAGCAGCTAACGTATTGAACTGCTTCCTCGGACCAAGCACTGTGGTACGTTAAACTCAAGAGGTAATCTAAAAGGGTAAAATGGTAAATTACAGATAACGCTTTCTGTTGGCCTGTGGTTTCTAGTAGAAGCTCCATTTTTTCTAATAACAAGGGGCTCACTCAGCTCAACTCCAAGAATATTAAGGACTCTTCTGCAACTAGTGCGGGTGCTCTTGGTTGTAGAGCCGTCGTACGCTAACCTTTGTCAGGTAGCTACTGAGTTTTTATACCGCAGTTGTGCTTACCTCCTATATTCACAGATTGATCTTACAAAACGACTTGTGTGTAACCTGCTGTCCTACAGAACTGACAGAAAGTATCATATACAAATCAAGAGTTTTTCCCTGGTTTTGCGCTTACGCGAACTTAAATTCTCCCCTTGTGGTCTGGTTACGATAGACCGTTTTTTGTATACAACGGTAAGTCAGAGTCGAATAGTTTTAAATTATTTCTATATATTTTTTTCAGCTTATCGGGACCGTCATTACGTTGTTGCTTGTGTTACTGAGTTTTAGGGAAAATGAGACGAAATAAATGGTTTACTTACTCCAGCTTTGCTGTTAGAAATACATGTTTAGTGTGATAGGCATAAATTATGGTCAAATAAATGTAAATACGTGTATTTCAGTTTTTTTTCCTAGTAATACATTATCTGAACTGCTGGAGGTGATGTTGAATCAGTTAAAAATAGAACCTTTTTGAATTTAAAGGTTGCAGAATTTTAAATGCAAAACTAGAACTTACCGTTTAACTCTTATCAATCCGTAGAGGACATTTATTGTTGCATTTAAAACAGAATATAAACTAAATTACAATTAGAATATAATTGAAGAGATTTCTAGACTAAAATACTCTCAGGCCCATACATTTGTTGAAAGTTTAATGAAATAAATGTAATTTTTGCTCTTTTCGCTCTCTTACAATTACGCGCTCAGGAATATGAATCCGCCTCGTAGGTAGGAATGTGTAGCCTCATCGGTATTGCACTAGATATTCACAACTTATACCACCTATACTCGTCGGAGGGTGCCGTTACTGCTGATTAAGTAAGTTCCGTCGAACTCAAACAGTCGATTGAGTTCGTACTTCTTTCCCCTCGTGGTATTTTCGACTCCGCTGAATTGTCATCTTCGTGGGTAAACCTTTATCGCCAAGTTCCAGCGTCTTTACAGTCCGGACGACTTTCTTCGTGGGCTTCGTCGTGCTTCCGTTAGTTCCAGCGGTTCTGCCGTCCAGGTTACCTGGTGGAATTTCTTTGCCGCATCAGATTAACCTTTCGGAACTGGATATCTCCAACCCTCTTTACTTCTTTTAGGTTTGAAGGCGCCAGTCACCTTGTTAGGTGAGAATATATGACTCAGTGGCACCCGACAAATTATTTTACATGCTTTCTACGTTCCACCCGAATTGACTTAGATAGAATGTCCTACGCTTTCGGAGTAAAATCAGGCCTGTGGCCCACTGATGTAGTTGGCTGTTAGGCTTTATTGCTTGTCGTAAAAATATTTTGTAACAATTTGATTTCTTTCAGTTTTTTTATTTGTAGCAAATAATTACAGTTGATGTTTTCTTGTATAAGGTTTTTTAGGATACATTATTCATTGTTAAATTAGGTTACTGATTTTTCAAATTGCGAGAAGTCTACTCGTAAGAATAAAAAAGACATGCATAAGATCGATTCACTCCTATCTCACTGAAATATGAAAGATAAAGGAAATTGTAAGATCAGCCGAACTATATACCTTAAGAGTCATGGTTAGGCCAACTCTATGTGACACAGAAGGAAGCGAAATTATCCGAATAAATTGTGCCATTCAATACATATCTGGATATACGAAGAGAAGTCACCAAGGAGTAGGTCATTTGAAGAATATGTTGTCAAATGGTGCTGCCGAACACCGTTAAGAAGAGGTCGCTCAAGTATTTGAGCCAAATCATGAGGACTGTGTACAAATACTGCCTCTTAGTTTCAGCGTTTCATCCCAAGATAGGTGTAGGAAAGGAGAGGATCCGGTAGAAGAAAGACCTCTTGGCTCGCGAATCTGAGAAAGTGGTTCGGGATCACCTCAGCAGAACTGTTTGGCATCGCTGTTATCAAAGTTCGCATGACCATGATAATAGTCAACATCCGCAATGGATCAGCCAGTAGAAAAAGAAGAAGATCAACTGAAGTTTTGTTAGTTGATAGTGAAGATTAAAGGATGTAAAGGCCTGACAAGGCTGTGGAACTAAGGGAAGAAAAATACAATTTTTTGAAGGACATACTTCAATTATTATGTAATCCTTTGTTCATCGTCACATTGCCACTAACTGGTTGGCGCATTAGCGATGTTTAGATTATTTATTAGTTTTTGTGTTATTCCAATATAAAAAACAATGTTTTGACATTTTAGGGATGCGTTACGTCTCAACTATTGAAGGTGCAATTATAATCTCAATTTACACTACTTTATTAAATACACTTTTTTTTTCACTAGAATGTTAGAAACCTCAGCCATATTAATATTATCAACTACACCATCCATAAGTGAATATAAGGCTTCATCTGTTTGAGCAACCAGCGTGTCTCTTTATGTTGTTCCTCTATCCAATCGGCAAATATTTTAATATTTTCGTCTTAGTTCATAATATTTATTCTATTAATATCTACGTTTAGTGTTGGACTGAGTTTCCAAATCAAAACCTTGGAAAAATAATTAAGGCCGGCAACATTATCAATAGTAATATAACAAAGGCGAGACATACTTACCGATACTTTTGCACACGCCAAGGTTCGAGTGCTGGTTGCAATGAAAACTGTCCCGAAGGTTACCCCTAAGGGCAACCAGCTCGATGACTCTTGGCACGGGCAAAATTATATGTAACTGTGTCGCTTGCGTTTATATTTTGAAGATTATTACACAAAAACAATAATGCCAAAAAACTCAAATTGCTTGTTTCTTGCATTTCTATTTCTAATTATGACACCATCTACGGGGTTGCTAATTAGCACTAGGGAGCTTATCGATTGATAAGTTTCTCTAGGGAGCTTATCAGGAAATCAGTTCGGGATTGGTCGATTTTCAAAAAATGCATTGTTCTCATTGGATGACATCAGTCATGTGACAGTTGTGTATAATAATCAACTACAGCGTCCACGATTTTACATAGTTTTCAATTATGTTTAGTTTGCTGTTCATGCCTCTGCTCTATGAGCATTATTGGCATTTTTATTGTTAATGAGACCGTGATATGTCATTTTAATTGTCACAGTTCGTTCTTCTTGTTTATTCGTAGCTTTAATTAACTAATTAAATGTGATACGCTTCTTGATATTGTTCGTTCATCTGTATCACTCAACGGTATGATGACATCTGTCATCAGCTTATGCCATTATTTCGCCATCCAATTATATCCAGTCGGTTTCTTCACATTTTTGGTTTATTTCGTTTGCGTGCATCTTACTTCTTGAAGTCGTGTTCTGCTTTACATTCGTTTTTTCGTCTAGGCATTGGCTAGATTAGTTTGAGAAATGACGCCGCCACTGCTTTTTAATAATAAGGAAACTTCTTAGAGCTTCTTCTCGCACTAGGATTTCAGTTGCGCAATTGACTTCAAGCATAGAGACTGCGCGTGATAGCTTTATTATCCATGAAAACGCCTTACCTTGCCAATTTTCACAAATTATCACGACTGTGGTAAATACCCAGCTTCTGGAAGTACAGCTTTCTAATGTGAAATTTGATTTAGTTTCGTTTGAGCGTTGTTGAATTTTTTATCCGTCCCCAATTGGATACATGGTAAAACTCTTGTATCGTTCCGACCACGCCCTGTATATCAAAACTTTCGCTCGTCCTCATCCTCAAGCTGTTAATTTTGTTCAATGGAAGGTCAGTCGCTAGCCACAGCTTTCATTTGCGAGCCCGCAATTTTTGAGAAACTTGGCGGTTGGCGTGGCTTTGTTCCCGGTTAAGGATCTTCGATCAGCCCCAGTGCTCGACTGCGTTTATTACCCCATCACTACCGTTTATTCGCTGCACCAAGCAAATTTTAATAGGTATGTTTTATTAGTTTTGTATTACATATGTGATTGATCGCAAACTATAAATAGGTCATCTGTACTAAGCTACATTTCTTGCATATATACCCAATCGTGTATGTGTTTTATAAGAAAGTATATAGTTGTGCAATAAGTTTTGTGGTTTATTCTAGTTAAAGTGCAGCAACGACACCTTAAGTGTTATGCGCCAGTTTAGTAGAAGTGTTTTCCATGTGCAACAGTATCTCAGGTGAGCATCTACTAGAAATTTTGCTGATCGTGCGACGTGACGTTACCAGCAGGTAGAATTCTTCATGTGCAACAGTATCCCAGGTGAACACCTGCTAGAAATTTTGCTGATCGTGCGACGTGACGTTACCAGCAGGTAGAATTCTTAGGGATTGTTTGTTATAATTTATTTCTCAATTTTTTTATTTTTGTAACATATCGATAGATCGGTTATGCTAAAAGGCACCTAACATAGGTAATACCTATTTTAGTAGGGCGGGCGCCACTGCAAAGGTTAGGCAATGGATTATTTCCGCAACATTTGGGAGGGCTCTCGGTGGAGGGAGTATGTATGCGACTTACTTTACGGCAATCTCTATGAAAGAAAAACACACAAGGGTCTTGCAGGCAGCTTCTCTCACATAACGACTTTCTCCTGAAATAATTCTCTTGAAGAGCGTTTTCTTATTTGTAAGAGTTGAACAACTTTACGTTTTGTAGTTTGCTTATCACTTTTGTCAATCAAGTTCATCTATGGATAGTAACACAAATGCATTGCTCAACAAATAACCAAAGTGGCAGAGTGCAGTTCAATAAATTTTGGGGCCTATGACGGCAATCATGAAGACTAGCTGCTTGTTGAGTCGAGAAGGCAAGTGAACACTTGCTGCAAAGAAACAATTCATGGAAGAGCCACGAGACAATCAGCTATAATTAAACAAGGATAACTGCTCCCGGGAAAACCTTAGCGAAAAGGCAGGCAGTAGCAGACTGCTAAAGCCAACTCTGCGTTAGGCCATACAGTTAAAATACATTCGAGTTTAAGATGTCAAATCTTGAGGGACACTGCACTGGATTCTGGGCAGTGAACGTTGCACAAAATCCATGTTACGAATAATGCGCTAGTAGAGTAGAGTGGACCATTCTGAAACCACCTCCACCACTTGTCCTTGAGTTTAAGGTTAAGGCCACGTTCAAGATCAAGACCACGTTCAAGGCAGGTCAGGTTAGAGGACAAGCAAATATTAAAGTAGTGCTTAGAAAAAACCGTGCAAGCTTCACACATTTAAAAAAAATATGCATGAAGTAAGCGCGCTTTAGTCTAGGATACTTCATGTCTAAATTATGTCTCGTATAGGATTTGAACCTAGACTTCCCTGTTCATTCGGCAGTGGTACGGTGTACCATGTCTGCAGCTGAGGGTGGCTTTACCGCAGACCATCGAGCCTTATAAATTATTTGGTTACTCAACCTAAGTGGCTAGACAAAATGATAATAATACCAACATATACAGAAATACGTCACAGACAAACATAATACAGCGAATAAAATAGTGTAGGGATTGTCTGCGGGGGTGAGCAGCTTCTTCAAGACAGCAGATTTATTCTTTAGAAAAGTCGTTTGCAAATTGGTGTCCACTGCATATGTAGAAAAATGGTATTTTATTTTAAACGTGACAAGTGAAGGTGTTCAGATAGGGATTTGGCATGATGTCTCGAACCGGAAATCTAAATTTCACAGTAGAAATACTGTACAAAATCAATCGTGTATATATATATATATTGAGCGAGTGGATTACAGCTGCCGCCGTCTCTCGCATCCCAGTCGCCATGCCTCCCGATCATGCCAGATTTCCTCCAAGTTTCTACTTTGCATGGCTTCTTGAATTTCAATTCTCCATCCTCTTTTGGGGCGGCCTCGTTTTTTTCTTTCTGGTGGCATCCAGTCCCATATACGTTTTGGCCACCTTTCTTCTGGCATCCTCTGCACGTGTCCGTACCATTTAAGATGTTTGACCTCTATGGTTTCTATAATGTCGATATCTACCTCCATCTGTTCCCGAATTGTCGTGTCGTTGATGAAAAAGAAACCGGCTTCTGCAAGCGATTCTGGAGTTTGAAACCGTCTGCAACTGCTGGATGTTTGTAGCCGTTTCGAAGGGCAATGAAAATGCAGTACTCCATCGTCGAAGCACATGATGGTAGCAATGGTGACACCGGACTAACAGCGTGCACGTTTGCGAAAGCCTTATATTGCACAAGTAAAGATCACGCTCTTCAAAATCACAACCATCGCGTGCACAATACCTTATAATTCGAGGCTAGAAAATAAACTACACAATTGTTGGACAAGCTATTAGTTTATATTTATTTATGTACTATTATGATACATAAAGTGGTATTGTCAATCATAGCAAAGAAATATTTAGAAAGAAATAAAGTTGGTATGTTGATACAATCAAATTTAGAAAAAGTTAAAAAGATTTGTTGATTGATTTGAATTTGGAAATGCAGATTAAATAAATTAATATAGTAAATTGTAATTTTATCTTGAAAAGTTATTACATTTGAGTATTTCATATTGGTGATTGGTATAAAAGACAATATTAGTGTGAGACAAATATACTTGCTCTGGAATAATATAATTGTAGTATGTATACTTCAGATTAGGTAATTTAAGAAGTGGGCAGTAATAATCGTAATTAGATAAGAAAATTTTGTTTACAAAGATAAGAGAGAATAACAAGAAAAATTATGTACAGACGTTTTTGGAAAAAGCTATTTAGAACTAATAAAAAACATTGAAATTAAATCTTTATTTGTGTAAAATTTGGCTATATACAAATATAATGGGTTATAAACAAATTTACGAGGCAAATATAAACAAGAGTTAATGTGAGTAAACAATCAGTGAAGAGATTGTGGTATACAATTGGATTTATTGAGGCATTGCAAGGTATAATTAACAATCATTATTGGAGTTGGGAATTCTACTGAGGACTCGAATTGGTTTGTTGAGGTGTGCTGGAGTGATTTGGTTGCGACAGGAAAGGAGCTGTGGACAAAGGAGGTTAGTTTGGGAGTTATCTGCTAGTTGGAGATTACCAGAGGGCTGAGTTCTGCGGCTGCATGCTAGAGGTTCGAGGAGTGAGGTTGGATCTGCAGGAGCCTGGAATTTTGACTTGTGGGAACTCTTTAGTTAATTGAAGATACATTGAGGATAGGCAGACATTGACCATAGCTGAGAATCATCTGGATAGTTGGTGTTTGATGTGAGTAGCTGAAAAAGTGTAAGGAAGTCAGGTTGGTGATAGTTATATTTAATAAGGAATAAAGAAACAATTAATTGAGCAAAATAACTTAATAACAATACTTACTTTGGTGGAGTGGTCGTTGAATTGTAAAAGGGAAAGTATACTTGTCAATTTTGATAGTTTTGTGCTATTATACTGGTTAAAAGTCAAATTGACATTTAATATCATTCATTGAATTGACAACTCAGATATAAAATTTTGAATATCTAAAAATAGATGACTTGATTAATGAACCTCGCCCTAATGAGAGTCTTAAATGTAATACATAATTTTTAAAAGAGTAAAAAAGAGGTGTTTGCTTATTATATTACATTAATGAGAGCTATTGCATATTAAAAAGTATACAACTGTGGTGCTTATGCATTCCAATACATATGTGATATATGTGATTTTGCGATCCTCCAATCGAGCTAGGAACCGGTCCACTGGCCTGTAAACGTGCGTCCACTGTCAGACAGTTGTTGATCCGTTGAAGGCGGCAGGCCACGTGCGGATGATGGTCGTCTCCTTAAACTCTCTCCTTGTAGGTTCATCGTGTAATCGATTGTGATGACTGCCTGGAGGCACCGCTGCGATGACGCTGGAGGCAACCAGCCCGACCGACTAAAGTGGCTATAAAACACCTCGGCATTTTTGAAGTGAGTTGCTATAGCTGCTGATGGTAGCTGTAATAGCAAGCAATAAACTTAATAAAGGAACGGAGTCAAGGACAGAACGGAGTCGAGGACGGAAGAGCCTGTCTACGCTATATCACTACTACCAACGATAACCTTCAAGAATGCGTATAAAAGAAGCTGTAGTTTGCTGTTCAGTAGTGTATCGTGCGTTGTACGGGCGAAAACATATGAAATGGATAAATTACAAAAAGTGCTTCAAACTGTGAAACATCGATCGAGTGATAAATAAAAACGTAAAACTGCCATATTCAGTATTACTAAACGCAACAAGTTAACCGCCGAATAAATCAAGAATTAAATTTGAGAGTGTGGGTATGTCCTGTTATGGATCGTTTGCGGGGGCAGTGGTAATTAACGGAATGAACAAGAATTGAAAGAGTTGGAGGAACCTGAATGGAAAGGGTTTGTTGAAAATCAAGATGTGATAAGCAGGAATTTCCGTGAAGATCTACAGCCACAACCGCATGGATATAAGTACGGGAAAAATTTATTTCAGAAAAATTGGAAACAAGAAAGTGATTTTGCTGCAGGAAAGTGGTCGATCCGAAGTGTATCTGGAAATGGAGTCAGTAGCAGAATTGTGGGAGTTGCTGCGGCTGCTGCAGTCCAAAGCTGAGCGTTTGAAAGGCTAAATGTCTGAAAAATTTTAACGCTGTTTGAAATGTACTCGCCGACTTTAAAGGGAGCATCGATAACGCTTTGCCACCCATACAATCGGAAAACGTGAGTTACATGTAATAGAATTTACGGAATCTATATTGAGCGATTCAATTCATATAAACCATCATATTTATGGTTACAATTATTGTAAATAATATTAAATTAACATAGTTTGTCTGATTAGATAGATAAATATGCTGTGTTCGAATGCTTTACTTTGTTATAAATAACGTTGTTTCTCTCTTATGTAGACAGGAGTTCCAGCTAGAATTACATATAATATGGGACATGCAGTTTCTTACAACCTCCACAGCGGTTGCAGTTTCGTTTTTATATTGTTTCATCTCGTATATTGTACAGTTTATCAATGAATGAAGGACTAACAAATTTGAGGAGGGGACTAATTCTTCTTGACGTTTGAAATTTTTTGTGCAACATTAACTGAAGGAAACTGTGGATAGCAAGTAGTAATATTGAGACAGTCTCATCGGTAGAAGATCACATTATCGGTAGTGTATGTGCTCAAACTTCTGTTTGCTCATGAAATAGACAATTCGGTTAAATTGTGCGGAAACAAATTAGACCGCAAAACTAGTTCACAATGTGTAACCATTACGGTAGACGTGTGCCGCTTTCAGTAATAATATGGTATCATTAGGTCAAGTTTCATACATATTGTTTGCAAGCAAGGTATTTATGCAAGGGTTGTGTTTTGCACTTATGCAAATAGTAGGTTATTAAATCGAATATGAAAACGCGACACACTTTAATTGTATATAAAGCTCTGCAGTTTGGTTGAATTTTTAATATACTTTTAAACTCTGAAGTTTATTCATTTAGTCCAGGCAAAGTGCCTAAAATAAACAAAAAAAGTTGGTGACTCTTGAAAATTTACAAAGTTGTAGAAAAATATATAACATTCAAGTTTCCAATGAGTCCCGAGCAGCACAAGGTGTGCTCTACCCTAAAAGTTAGGTATAAAGTCCGTAGCTCCAAAAACATCTGCTAGGATCAGTTTTGTCATAGACAGTGTACGTGTAGTACCCCTGTTGTATAATTTGTATATTAGTTTTTCTTCAAAGTATAAAAAATTGATAATCAGCGTTGCTGCTTGATTAATTATTCTAAACTGTCACTTCATTGCCATGGCAACTAAACACTTTATCTGCCGCTCGTCAGCGGCAGATAAAGTTATTATTTCCGCTCCCCAGCGGCAGATAAAGTTATTATTTCCGCTGACGAGATAAAGTGATTTTTTTTCGAATTTTGTTCACAACGTTGTAAATCATTGTTTTTTGCTACAATCGTGTCAAAATGACAACTTTTTTCACAGTTTCTAGTGTCAAAAGTGATGTTTGTAGCACTCTCACTATTAGCGCCCGAATTAGGTATTTTTAGCACGTTGCCATTGGTGGCGTGTTTTAATACTATATTAAACCACGCTCTGCCGTAAATTTGAATGTCAACATAACCTAGAATATATAAAACAATGTGACTGAAAAAGTGTCACTGAACTAAGTTGTTATATTTCCGTTACGATTGTAGAAACAATAGCGTATGCTACACGTGTATAAGTGTCGTTAAAGCACTAGCGACGTTAAAAGCGCTCTTGAACTCGTCGCACGGGCTTTAAAGGCGTACTTATACACTAGTATCATAATATACTAATAAACGTTTGAAGAAAAAATACTATATGTTATTCGTAGCAAACGTATCTTTATGTGGATCGACTGTACTTATCTGCCTCGCATAACATACTATTATATGGCATGATAGGAAAATACACTTAAATAATGGATTTCCAATATTCTGTTGTAAAAGGTACTACAAATTTTTTTACATTAATACACTGAGAAGAATCTGTAAAGGGGTGTACACGTTTATATCGAACGTCCTTCGCTCGAATTAGATTAATTTGCAAATAAAAAAATGTAGTCCGCTGGAGTTTGAACTCCGCCGTTCACAGGCTTTGTTTTTTTGTCATCTTTTTTACTGTGATATCGTATTATATAAATTCCATACGCTAAATATAGGCTAATATTTCAGGGAGCTTCTCTGGTTTGCGGGTAGAGCATCTACGCCACGGACGCACTCAAATTGAACGAGTTTCTTCTGCATTATAGAGATATTATATGATTCTGTCCCATTCTTGGTTCTTAATTTGCATCGGTTAAGTCTCATTTTCGCCAATGATAAAACCTGAGGTATACCTATGCAAATTATTACTTTTATCTTTTGTAAATAAAAGAAGTGGAAGTGTGGCACTCGAAGAATCTCCATGGAAAGATGATAAAACCTGAGCTATACCTATGCAAATTATTACTTTTATCTTTTGTAAATAAAAGAAGTGGAAGTGGGACACTCGAAGAATCTTCATGGAAAAGACGTTTCTTGAAATTGTTTTACTCTGAACGTCTCACACATGTCTCTAAACAATTTTAAAAATCAAAGAAAAATAGAGCTAACAATATCTTAACACTTGCTTATGCAAATTAAATCAATTATCAAATTTAGAAAATTACCGGCGAGGGATTCGATCTACATCATCTGTGGATACAATCGTCGATAGATTTAAATGCGCCATGCAGGCTCGCTATGTGTACAACGCGCTTCTGTATTTAAAAGAACGGTGTTATTGTTGAAACGTTTTGATTTTTTTTGCGACCTTATCTTGTATTTGTTGGGTTCTATGTTCAGTTGAATAATATAAGTAGTAGAGATAGGCGGGTTCTGGATCACCTCATGTCATTTCTGGATCACTTTGTGGCTGACGCAATATTGCGCAATCTCAAGCGCGCCAAACCAAATGTCAAAGGTCATCGGTGTCTGTCAGTCACCAAAAAATCTATCTGTCTCTCTTTAACACATAGGGTTCTACAAAAAAACCATCTTTCTCTCTCTAACTCAAGCGAGCCCGGGGGCAGAGCCCCAGCCGCCATATTGTGGGGCCCTCATGTGCAAGTTTGGGAGCGGAGGAAGGTTCAAGGTCACACCAACCCCGAGGGTTCCAGCCGTCGGGGCGGCATGCTCAAGTTAGGGGGTGGGGGGAAAGATTTACATCAGATTTTTTTGTATATTTAAATAGAATAACAAGTACTGGGCATTTTTATTAAAATACAAATTTAAGGCTAATTTGTCATTCAACTCTGCGGGGCGGGGTGGTGGGGGGAAAGGTGGTTCGCTACGGGTTTACATCGCGCGGGGCAGAGCCCTAGCCGCCGGGGCCCCCATGTTCAAGTATATATTTTCGGGTAAGATATTGCGTAACATGTTCTGGGTATTGCGCAACACCAGCCGCCGGGGGCGCTCGCATCAGGTTTTTGTATATTTAAGGCTAATTTATTCCAGCGCTGTCAAATTTTGATGAGCGTGGGAACCGGAAGTGAAACTGCAAGGTGTCATCTTCATTATTTTGTCATCGTGGAAACAGCGTAAAAAGTCGCTAGATGCGAATAACATCCCCTAAACCTGAAAAATCGCGCATCAGTGTTTTTGGGACTCCATGCGCAAGTTAGAAGGAAAGGTTCAAGGTCATCAGATTTTTGTATATTTAAATTTAAGGCCCCTTATCTCGCTGCGCGGAGTGAGAGGGGTGGAAGGGGGAAAGGTGGTTCTCTACAGCCGGTAGAAAGTGAAAGTTTTTTCCTGTTGTAACTTGTTATTTAGTTTAGTCTGTGCGCAGCCGTTGAGAGATAGAAATGTGTATTGAAGACATAAGACTAAATCTTTTACCATTTGAAACACGTTTACTTACATATTCCAACTGGGTCAACAGTGTGGTGTTACCTGCTTCTCTAGCCCGCGCCGGATTTTTTTATTTTAATATCGAGGATTATGTCGAGTGCTTTGTATGTCACGTGGTAGTTCATGATTGGAAAGAAGGTGACGATCCGCTGTCTGAACATATTCGTTGGTCTAACAACTGCTTATTTGCAAGACTACTTTGGGAAGAAAGGAAGAAGCAATTTGGGTACGACACAGTTGACACATCGCAACGATGACGTCGTCTTCAAGCACCAGCATGAATGTTAGTGGGGAGATTGAGGAGTTTCTAGAAAGAACTAAAAATAGAAAATCTCCTCTCCTTGTGGATGAAGAAACCCAATCGAGACGGCCGGAAAGCTGTAAAAGTCATCTGATTTACAATACTGTGTACATGCTAAGCGAGGAACAGGACCACAACAAGTATGTTGAAGTGGGATTTGATATTTTTTCAAATCTTCAGCCTTCGATAAAAATCGGCTGTTTGGGGTGTTCCGATATTTTAGAATGTGCTATGTTATGTAAAGATCGTCGCAGCTGTGTGAAAACGACAACTATTTCTGCCGACGAATGGCAAAGTAAACTTGCTAATCGTGAAGCATTTTTTCTACGAAGCGCGTTAAATGACTTTGAGGACGAAGATAATAAAATAAAAGAAATAGTGTTTGGAACGATGTATCGTTGCCGGTTGTATCGAAGCGATTTTGTAGAACTGTTTAAATTAAAAGACATTATTAATTACCGTTTGGAACTGTTGCATTCTTTCGCTTTGCCCGCTTTCTATAAAAATTTTCTTAAATTAGTGTCCGAGCTCACGGAAGAGGAGACGGGGGAAAGGATCATTAGTGACGCGTATTTAATTCTAAACAGCGAATTAAACATTAATTACCAGAATATTTTGTGCGTGTTGGAAATTCTTTCCTTATATCCGGAAAATATATTTGAAGCGGTTAATACGTTACGAGGCTCCTGGTAGGAAAACATGATGCAATCTTCCGCAAAAACACGTAAGCAAAATGAAAAGCTGATAACCTCGTATATTGCAAAACTGGAAATGTTAAAGAAAGACTTGAATAATTACTGCGTAAAAATACGTGTTTTTAAGCAGTTTCGGAATTTATCTATAAATAATCGAAAACAAATAATACGCAACAGTGGCATCGAAGCGGCCGGTTATCCAAGATGAATATAACTTCGTTTTTGTTGCTGTCCCTGCTGACACCCGAAAAGGACATAATTATCTCTAAACCTGTTTTGGCAACGCGAGCTTACATTTATCCCGAGCTTGCTAACGACACTGCTCCATTGCCAGCCTACAATGAATCGTTTTGGCCTAAAAGATGGATGCCCATGACCTTGGATCACTTATCAAATGGACACGAAGGTTTTGTTTTTCGAGCGAATTTAAAACATCGATTTAGTAATGAGACGGCCTCCTTTCTCTTATATAAAATTCGTTACAAAATTAATAATGCGCTCGAGGAAGTAAATTGGAAAATGGAAATATGGAACCGTTCACTTAGCGGTATGAAAAACTGTAGCGACTTCGTTCCGCATATTACATTTAATCACTATTATGTTGTAGAGCTGATATTATCTATAATAGTATTAGTATTAATTGTGTTGTGTTCGTTAGTAAGTTATACTTTTTATAAAGAAGTAATTCAATAAAAGAGTTTTTAAAAAGTATTTTTTATTTATTTTTAATAACTATACAAGATCATTCTTAGATATCCACGAATTATGGCTATTATCAAAACCTAACCATTTAACGAGCAGTTGACTTCCTTTTTTTCTAACTACTTTTTCTACTAGAAAAATGCTGGGATGTTTTGTTTTCTGCAGCTCGTATTCGTAAAATGCGCCTTTAATTTCCTCCCTGTTTTCGTCTTCTAAAATGTATGTCCTTGGATTGGTAAGGCGGACTTTTTCAACTTTAAAAATTTCGTTGCTCTATGTAGGCGTGTATCCTTTAGCGAACGCCGCCCGATGCTTGCTAACCCTTACGCGATCGCCAACGTAAAATTTTTGCTTCTTTGGATCCACCATTTTTATATGGCTATATGCTCTCTTAAAAATTTCGGGGGCGTTATTTTTATTAACGGCTTCCGGTTTGTATCCAGTTGTTCTGTGTTTTGTCGAATTATATTTCTTTACAATTTTTGGCAATAGATGTAGCCACTTGTACGATCCTTGCAAACTAAACTGTTTCCACATCATATTCTTGAGTGTGCGATTCAATCTTTCTACTATGCTGCTTTTTAGATTGGAATAACTGCTGTAATGGTTGACGCCGAATTTTCGCATTAAATTTTGAAACTCCTTGTTATAAAACTCTTTGCCCATATCTGTTTGCAAGTTTTTAGGCGCAGTTTTAATAGATGAAAGCACTTTTTTCATTGCTTCAGCAACAGCTTGGCCGGTTTTTTGTTTAACGGGAAGTGCCCAAGCGTATTTGAAAACGCGTTGATCACCACTAAAATGTATCGATGGCCTTTATTTGTTTTTGCGTACGGTATCATTTCCACCAAATCGGCTTGAAATAAATCGTTTAGTCCCTTTACAATCACCCGTCTTCGTTTAAAATTTTTTCGGGCGGGTTTATGTAATTCTTCGACAACTTCTTCTTTAGTAGCTCCCATGATGGTTAAATTGCATAACGAACTCGCAACAGAATAGGTGTTTTGAGTTTGGTTTGTGCTTTGCGCTTATTTTATCACCTTTGTTTAGTTTAGTTCCAATGAGGTCTTCCTTATTAGACTTCTCTTCACCGTTTATGGATATTTTCGCATCTAGCGGTGTCCAACTAATATTCGAAATAGTTGCAGCCGGTAGTTTATATATGTATTCCAAAGTTTCATTAGCAATTAAAAGTCGATACTGCCCATTTCTATCGGCGTTGAGTGCCATAATGTAAAAAATAGCGCTGCGACTAACTGACTTAAGCTCGCCCTTGTAAGTTTCTATCTTCTTTGCCACATCTTCAATATCCTTCTTAGAAGTTTCCATAATTTTTGTGGCATCTTCAACAACTGACGCAATCTCTTTCTTAAAAGTTTCTACCATCTTTGTCGCATCTTCGGCCACATATATTTTCGTTTGTTCTACACCCGCAGAATGGTGATGCTGGTGTAGATGTCTACCAAACTTATCTATAGGCATATTTCGCCCCGAAAGTCCGCTACTATATGACGAGTTGTGACGCATAACTCGCTATTTATTTTATAACCTTAGCGGTTCTTAAAGCGTCAATGATACTAACAATTTCGTTATCGTGACCTGTGTGTCCAGCTGCCTGGGAGGCAAGTAATACACGCAACCGATTCACTAATGAGTTGGGATCCTTCCAAGGAACATATTCCACTTTTTTGTCCGTCACTGTTAGTAATCCCTTGCCGCGCCGTGGTACCTTCGTCGCTGGTCTGCCAGGAGCTTTTATGGTTGAGGAGGCAGTTAGAGGTCGTACTATTTTCATGTATTTAGACCCTGCGTTACCGCTGATTCTTTGTGCGGGGTCGTAGTTTACACGATTTGCGGCGGACCGCTCCACTAAATCTAGATATTGCTCTAAATCTGCGTTTTTGTATATATTTGGTTTCTTTTTAAACATCAATTCGTAAAATCCTGGAGTGCCTTTGTAGATTATTCTGTTGCCGTGGTCCGTAATAACGATATCTTCGCCCTCGAACTTGATTTCTTTATTTCCTATTGCAAACTTATCTCTCTCTACGTCGAATCGGACTCCGTAGTGCAAATCGTACTTGTCCTCAGTATCTCGTATCATTCCTTCCACGTATGTGCGAGCTAACCCTTGAAATTGTTCTAAATATTGACCAAGAACTTCCGGTTGCAGCATTTGTTGGATGGTTTCTCTGGCCGCTTGTACAGCACTTTCTTCTGCTGCCGCCTCCGCAACCTCCATTTGCAACTGCTCATCGTATTCTTCTACTGGTTGACTCTCGGATAATACATGCGTAGGCAAAAATCGAGGTGTGGAGGTGTGTGATGGCCCCGGTGTGGAAGTGTATGATGATCCGGGAAGGAAAGAAACTTTGCCTGGGTGTCTATCGCTCGCGGACGGGGCAAGATAGAGGGTGTGGATACTCTACGTTTAATGGTTATTGGCAAATAATCCGCTTTTGATTTGCCCACTGACGTGCCTTCTTGCTTTATAGTTGTTAGCAATTCGGCAAGCGGTTTGGAAAGGGGTTTGAATTGCTCCGCTAAAATCGTTTGGGATTGGGCAATGTCTGCTTTTAAAGCCGCGTATTTTCTTTTTACGGCTTTTTTAGTTTTAAGCAACTCCCTAGCCAAACGCTTATCCATATTTCGTTTGTGGATGTCCGACAGCCACTGAGTCCTTTTAAAAACTGGTTTTTATTATATATTTTAAAGTAACAATCGAATCCTTTCCTATATCTTCCCAAATTCATTTCGCTATCTTTATCTATAACTAAAAATCCATAACTGTCGTTCCAACAATACGCGCATAAATCTTTAAACTGCTCAAAAGTCATGTCGACGTTCACGTGATCGTCGTGTATGTGTTTTAGATTGGTTTTGTCTTGTTGAAAAACTACAATAAGATTTGCGTTATCTCTAATAAGTTGTTTAGGAATAGACGAATACGTTTGGCACAGATAAAAACAATCGATATTTCTATGTCGTTCGAAACAAAAATTATCCCTAATTATGCTTTGACTATCGCAAACCACATCGTCGAATATGATGACAGAATTAGGTTTTGCATCTTTAGGTTGTTCAATTACAGACCCATCGAGATATTCATACAACCCAATTTCTTTTATGGGTTTTAGAAGTTTCCTCAGGTACTGGTATTTTGGTTGATCCAGAGATTTACAATATAAATAAATGTTTTCGAATCGTAAACCGTTTGGATGTTCTAACAAGCTGATCATTATATTAGTTTTGCCGCAGTTAGATCTGCCAACAATAAGACATCTTTTACATCCTTCTCCCAATAACACGCTGTGTTTTCGATATTGTTGGGTTAACGCGCTAGCGTCGTGATTTACGATCGGTAGCGATTGACTCTGTTTCTCAATCTTAACTTTTCTCATTTTTTACCACCACCACCACCCGTGATGTGTGCATTAAAAACTGAGCCCAACCTACCTAGTACCGAAATTATATAAGTAAAATTTCTTTAAAGTGTATGCAGTTGCGGCGCAACTATCGCACGTGTAATATGAAAGAAGAAAGTATTGGTCGTCGTCGTCGTCGTCGCCTTCGTCGAGGAAGAAAAGGTCGCGGTGTATTAAATACGCTCATAGATAAGTTGCCGTTTGAATTGCACGTGCCGGGATATAGATTTTGCGGTCCGGGCACTCGTCTAAAGAAAAGACTTGCACGCGGAGATCGAGGAATCAATCAGCTGGACGAGGCGTGCAAAGAACACGATATCGCGTATTCGCAACATCAAGATCTTCAAAGACGACACGAAGCCGATAGAATACTTGCCGACAAGGCGTGGACACGTTTTCGTTCGAGAGACGCAAATTTAGGGGAAAAGGCGGCGGCACTAGCTATAACCGGTGTTATGAAAGGAAAAACTAAGCTGGGGATGGGAGGCCGTCGGCCTAAAAGAAGTGGTGGCGCTATAAGCTTTAAGAGTGCAGTTACTCGCGCTAGAAACCGGCTCAAAGAAAATAAAGGGCGCCGCAACAACTTATTGGCGGCCTCTAAACTGGCTCTAGGTTCAATCGCAAACAACAAAATTACGCGACCAAGAAGTAGAATAATAAAAATTCCTAAAACGGGAGGTATTTTACCGCTCATCCCCATATTTGCCGCATTAAGCGCTCTTGGATCATTGGGAGGGGGAGCTGCGGCGGTCGCCAAAGCTGTTGGAGATGCCAAAAGTGCCGCCAAAGATCTAAAAGAAAAGGAGCGGCATAATAAGACGATGGAAGCAATAGCCCTTGGAAAAGGTTTACATTTGGCGCCATATAAAAGAGGTTTCGGATTATACTTGAAACCGTATCAACTAACAAAAAACTAACTGTGAAGCTGCCTCGATGCGCACTAACAAACGTCGATTTAATTAAGTACGCAAAAATATTAAAAATTCCAAATTTTAGGGGTGTATACATGCGTAACGATTTACCTTTGAGGATTCGTGAGAACGAAGCCGGTATTGTAAATTTAGACGATAAAGTAGGCCCGGGTACTCATTGGACTGCTTACGTAAAACGTAGTAAAAATATTAGATACTTTGATAGTATAGGGCATTTAAAACCACCCCTAGAATTAATAAAATATTTTCGTAGCGACGGCGGCGGCAGCAAGAATAAGATTACATATAATTTCGAGAGATATCAGGACGTAAATTCTTATAATTGCGGACATCTTTGTTTACAGTTTTTATATAGCTACTCAAATTGACTTTTACCGGCAGTTTACGTTCGATTCTCGAATGTAGCATTTCACAATGTCTTTCATTTTTACGCTTACTGGAAGATCGTCCGTTTTAAGTTCCGATTTCAATCCCCCGATTTTCCTGGACGAAGAAAACGAGTACGTTATGGGTTTACTTAGTTTTGAATCCTACAACACCATACCTAACGTAAACAAATTTAACAATAGTTTTCAGCTTACCGGTCGGCCAGAAATCGTGCTACCCGATGGATCATACGAAATTAACGATATCAATGAATATATTCAAACGCAGCTCAGCCGCGAAAACCATGAATCGGTTTCAATAAGAGGTATTAACAGCAATATGAAAACCCGAATTAAATCCTCTCACGAAATAGATTTCACATCGGAGCGCTCAATAGGACCATTGTTGGGATTCGAAAGATCAAAGTATAAAGCCGAAAAAACCCACACGTCTGAAAATGTAACAAACATCATGTATATAAATTCCATATTAATCCACTGTAACATGGCTTTAGGTTCCTATAAGAATGGCACGCCGGGTCATATAATTCATCAATTCTTTCCTACCGTGCCATCTGGTTTTAAAATAGTGGAGTCTCCAAATCCGGTTGTCTATCTCCCAATAAGCACAAAAACAATTACAAACATAACGATTAAAATACTCGATCAAGACGACAAACCCATCAGTTTCAGTTCGGAAACTGTAACGGTAGGTTTGCATTTGAAGAAGGTGTAATGGGTTTTCAATTTAATTCCTACTATCCCGAGCATCCGATCGCCAATAATAGTCCATTGTTAAAAACATATAACAAGCGACACACCCAGTGTTTGAAGATCAGTAGGAAGTCAGCGCCCGATCGGTTGACAAAGAAGAACCAAGCGTTTCTCAAATCGCTCGGCTTCCAGTTGTTGACACAATGAGTATTTTAAATATTGGCGAAAAAGTTCTTGTTGACAATTCAATTGTTAGCAAGGAAATACATACCCACCAACCTTATACTAATCGCTTTGGAAATAACGATGAAATTCGCATACCGATTCAAGAGGATATGTCAACTCTTCCCGGTTTAAGCTACCTATACATAGAAGGAAAACTACAGAAATCTACGGGAGTGCCTACATTAACCGCAAAATTCGTAAATAATGGAATTGCCCACCTATTTAGCGAAATTAGATATGAAATGAATGGAATCGTAGTAGATTCGGTAATTAAACCCGGTATCGCGTCTACAATGAAAGGTTATGTCTCGTACACAACCGACGATGTTAAAAAACTGCAAAACGCCGGATGGCTTCCGCAAGCGGGCGACTCAGTAACAGATGCATCCGGCAATTTTAATGTTTGCGTACCGCTGAAAATGTTGCTGGGATTCGCCGAGGATTACGGCAAGGTAATACTAAATATCAGGCAGGAATTGGTCTTAATTCGAAGCAATACCGACAATGATGCCGTAATTAGTACAGACGATACCGAAGTTATTAAAGTCACAATTGAAAACATTTATTGGAAAGTTCATCATATTACTGCGGGTCTTGCTCAAGAATTAGCTTTCACTAAATACATAGATCAGAATATCGACACCCCGGTGACGTTTAGATGTTGGCAGCTTCATGTAGTTTCGGTCGTAAATCAAGCTACTCAACATTCGCACGCTATTGCCACCAGCACAAAATTGGAAACTCCGCGACACATTATAGTGGGTTTTCACACAAATCGCGAAGGTCAAATAGATAAAAACATGAGCGAATTTGATCATTGCAATATTAAAAATCTCAAAGTTTATTTAAACACAGAAAGGCGCCCTTACGATAATTTAAATATAGATTTCCAAAAGAATCATTATGCAACCCTATATCAAATGTATTCTCAATTTCAATCTACTTATTATAATAAACGCGATGAACCGCTATTTTCTGCAAACGAGTTCAAAACGAAAGCGCCTCTCATCGTTGTAGATTGTTCTAATCAAAAAGACTACCTGCAGGCAAATGCCGTAGTGCTTAGATTAGAATTTGACACCGCGAACAACGTTGCCGCCAATACAACTGCATACTGTTTAGTTTTGCACGACAGAGTATTTACCTATAACGCTCTCACTAAAGCAGTTAAACAATTGTAATCAGCAGGAGCAGCATGTTTGTCATATTAGATTTGCAAGGTTTTAAGATATCCGAAAAGAAGTTTTTGCCAAAGGAATTAGCTGCTTACGATGGAGACGCCGTTTCGCATTATATCTTCAGGGCTCCGCCGCATTTAGAAAAACCAATCACCATTGCATTAATTGGAACGAAGGGTTTACTCCGGCCTTTATGTTTTCGAAGATCCTTCAACGACTTGTTCGAGATGCCGTAAAAGGACGTGAAAAGGCCACATTTTTAAGAAATTACATTAACAAACACATCGTCGAGATAGAAGAACAACCGGCCTGCATGCATCATTCGCAATCTTTTTGTTACTGCTCCTTATCCAATTTACACAAACACTATGTATCTGCTCCCAAAATGTATAATTAAAGGTAAATAAAAACAACAACAACTTTTATAAACGTGTTTTATTTTACATTTCTATGGAATAATGGCCCCATGGGATGGTATCTATTCTATTTTCTAATATATGGCGTTTATCATCTAAAGCACTAAGAGCTACCTTAGTCTGCCTTACACTATGTACATTATGCTTAGTAGATGTTATTAAATTTTGATTTCTGTAAATTTCGACTTCGTCCTGCAAACATTTCAAGTAATCGTCAAAGCAGATTGTATTTTTTACCACACAACTCTTTACACCTTTTGCTTTTTTTACTACTTTGGTTTTGTTGGTGTTACTGTCCACCTTGAGGCTGTAAAGTTTACTCTTCAAGCCCACAAATTCTGTCATTATTTCCCCATTATTTTCGTCCTTCATCAAACCTAACACTTTTTTGTTTACTCTAGGAATTTCAAATACATTATTTTCCGGATAATCTGAAGTATCAAATTTATGTAAATCTTGCTTTATAATCTCGTAAACATTTTCGGAAGTAATTTCGTAGATTAGCGAGTCCGTATCTGTGTATAAAAGCTTGCAATTTTGGGGGGGAAATCGCGACATCATATAATTATAATGAAAATCGTAAACGCAAATTTTGGATAAATCTAAAATACACATTCCTATGTAGACAGGTTTCATAAACCAAATTTCCGTTTTCTTTAGTTCAATTGCCACAATATGTTTATCGAATATGGACCTACTATGAAAATTTGGTTTCGAAATATAATACCTAGCTCCGAAACGGCCATCCCACCTGGAAACTAATTTGATGTTTTTATGTTTTCTCACATTTTGCATAGTCTTGCCAAAAACAGCGTTATTCATTAATTTATAAAGATTTTTTTCAAACTTGTTCCTCGCTGCGGTTCTCAATTTTGTATTTAGATCGATGTATTGTTTTAACCAGGGTGATTGGTCGAATGTTAAAATGCGACGAATTCTAACAAGTTTTAAACCAGCCGCCAAACACTGCTTCAAATTACGATAATGTATGACATATTTTTCCTTGTTATATAAAGCAGTTAGCAATTTTTTTTGTTTTGATCCAGGAGGATAGCCGTGTTCGGAACAAAAAGGTAAACTTTTATGTGGGTCATGTAACGTTTGCGGATACTCTAAATCAACTTCTAGTATGTACCCTTTTGAAGCATCGTCAGCTATAGCGTTAACATTAAAATTTTCAACTTCAAAATCAGAGAGCCATCTAAAGCCCTTATATGGAAGGGCCTGACTCATCCCCCACCCGTACAAGTTGTTGACGTCATAATACATCAGGTACTTAAGGGCTTTAGAAGGGTCGAACTGACCATCTTTCATAAACTGATTATTTGCTTTACTATACCTACTAATACATTGACAAATCCCTCCTCGAATTCCTTTTTCTATAAAAAGAAGCATATTTATATCGGAAAGGAGTTCTAATTGAATTTTGGTATACTTTAACATTGCATCCCAAGTGAAACCGGGTGTTGTGTAATACCAGGCCGGATCTAAACCGTATGTATCGAAACAACTTCTTCTAAAGTTTTCAAATACATCCGCCAATAATAATATGTCTGTTTTCAGGTACAGGTCCGAATAGTCGCCTAAATTCTTAATTTGAAATGTTTGCCAAACAGTTTGAGCATGCTGATAATCGTTTTCGCTTATATCGGAATCTGTTAATCTACTAAAAAAAATGTTCTTTAGCCGGAAGCGACTCTTCCTCAATTTTTTCATAATTTGTCATATATTCGTAAGGATAAACCCCCTTCTTGGAAAGCAAGGAAATTTTAAAATTATCCAAATGCGAATTTTGTTCCCTCAAAATTTTAAAATCACCCGGTTGTAAATAGGATGCCAATTTTTCTAAAGAAGAATTCATAAATCGAAACGAATCTATAAATTTAAATTTAATACCATCTCCGTCGATGGTTTTCGTAAAAGAAATATAGCGCTCCTTGTTTAGCGGCAACAGGCTTATATTACCGGGTATAGCTTTAACTAGGGTTTTAACAAAGAAGTGACTATGGTAACCGCTAAAATTATGAAACACCACGGGAATAATTCTAGGTGTTTTATAATTTAGATTGCAATTACTATGAGCGGGTCCCCTAAATTTTCCAGTCATGTGGCAATGATCAAGCACGCGTTTTCTCACCTCTGACTCATCCCCTAAAACGAATTCCTGCTCGCAAATATGACAGACCGGGGCTAGAAGAGCTTCATTTTTCTGTTGTTCACTAATTTGCATTGGTTTGTAACGGTTGAAATATTGTTTTAAATTTCCCGAAATATTTTGTAATTCTTTTACATACCATTCAATACAATCTGCTCCGCGATAGCTTCGAAAATAGCTCAGCGAATTATCAAAAGTACAGTGCAGATAGTAACCAATGCTACACGCCTCATGGTCTTGATACCTGGCTGTACTTTTGTTCACCGGGCTGTCGTTTACCTCCTTAAGAATGGCCTCGAGGTCGCTGTAAACAATAAAAGGACAAAGTTCCTTATAATTAAAATCCTTAAATTCTAAAAACGTGCCGGGCTCGGGAAGATTCACTTTGCACTTGTTCATTGCTATACAGTCCACCGTATGTGCGCCAAGTTTATTTTCACTTCCAAAATACTGAAGACATCTATCGCAAATGAATTTTTTATTTTTATGTTTTGACAGTTGCGAACCCACCAGTCTCGACAAATTTTTAATTAAACAGAAATGCAGCTTCACAGACGGCACGTCTTCGTCGTCTTCTTCTTCCATGTGTGGTTCCATCCCATATTGTTGATTAATTTCGTATTTTTCATCTTCATAATATTCTTGTATCATTAAGAGGTTAATGTGAACGGCTTGCTTGTTTGAAGTCAAATAGGCTGGCGATGTAGAGTAAAGTTGTTCCCTCACGCTAAGAACATACACATTGACTGATACATTGTTTTGTTTCTCAAATTTCGGAATCTGCCTTAGCGTCATTGGAAACTCGATACCCTCCAAATTCAAATGGTGCCTATAATGTGGATAACTCGAAACACGATTTGAATTATCGTTGACAGGAAACAAGTGCGCCATCACGCTCCAGGCAAAACAGGCCTCGTCGTTTAAATTTTTAATATTAATAACTGCCTTCTTTCTTTCAATTTCGGGAGGCAAACGAATAAAGGAGTTGCCGTGGAACAGTTGTTCGCATTTATTGATGTTGACAAAAAGCGAAAGAATCTCGTGTAGCGCCCATCCGGATTCCCCCTCTTCAAAAACAGACACCTTGTTTAGAATTTTTGATGAAACATGTTCTTCAAACCATTGTTTTAAATTTGGCAGGTCCTCTTGTAGAATTAGCTGATTTTTAGTGTTAAAGTATTTTGTGGAGAAAATTTCAGAATTTGCAGTTTCTTTTATAAATTCCGCACAAAACACCGTATTAACTTTAATTGCACTATTATTTTTAAGGACATTTTCGATTTTTCTTTTAAACAATACGCGGCAATCTTCTAGAAATTCTTCAATTTTTTTATGGACCAAATTTATTATAACACCTGTTTCAAGTCGACACTCGAATGCGCTCTCCACGGTTTGCCAGTTTACACGTTCATATAATTTGGAATTTTTGTCGCCAGATATCCCTGTTCCAATTTTTGTAATTGAGTTGAGCAGCACCTGGTACCTTTTCAAATGTCCTATTGATGTTTCGACATGCCTGCGGACTCCAATTGACTTGCAGCTTTTCAGTAATCTTGATAATAACCGAATATTGTTTTCATTAATTGTCAAACTTTTTAAAATTTTATCACGTGCCGAAGGTAGGTTTTTAAAGATTTTATAGCACTTCTCGATAAGTTCTACGGCCGCACCGCTAACTCGCGCAATTTCATTTTCGTTGGACATGTTTACAAAAACTGTTAACACACTGACGAAACATAAGCCAGCGTTTGCTTTTATACTAATCTTTAATGGCGTTTTCTAGAATTATTTTTTAAAAAATCACACGTCCGCATTGAAAATATCCTTCGTGCCTTTCAATTAATTTACATAGTAAAAGCTGCATTTATCAACGCTGCTCTTGAAATAATAAAAATATACGCTGCAAACGAGCGAGTATAATATTGCCTTTCTAATTTAATGTGGTTTATATTGCAACCTGTGATTTTTACCAAGCGTCAATGTTATTTTCATCAGTCATATGGGTTCCGTAATAATTGTTTAAGATCAAATGTTAGCTCGTCGCGAAACACTTGGGATTTTTATGTTAAAATAGAAAGGTTTAACAAACCCATCTAAATTATTGAGAAGAATCAACATTTTTGGACTTAATTACAATTATTACTAGGCGTATGTAGGTGAATGGCACAGTGATTTTCAAATCAAAACTAAATATTGCACATTGGTGAAAAGCCTTTACATGCTTCAATACAAAAGCTAGCTCATGAAAAACCCTAATCGGGAACAAATAAAGCTAATTTATTGACACATATATGCAAATATAAAGGCACCTTTTACCTAGTTGCGCTATTTTGAATTTATAATATCGCCCGTGACATTAGTGCAACGATAATTAAAAACAAAGCTGAAGGCGATTCGCACCTGGCATACAGCTAATTACATAAAACCGGAATGAAATTTAACACTTAAACCTGCCTAAAATATCGAGATCGGCCAACTGTATGTGAGCGAATAGCGCAGAGATTACAAATCAAAATGCCAAAATTAGATATTGTCGAAACAACTGAAAACGTTTACTTGATCACTATGCATATTTCCTTTTGAGAGTATAATGCAGCAGCAGAGAAAATGAAGCTAGTTTGCCACATACAAGTAACAACCTTGTTCATATTCCATTTAAAAATAAAAACAGCTAATAAAGCTAACATATGGCTGCACACTGGTAAAAAGCCTTCTACTTGTTTCATTTGTTAGTATAGACTGGAATAGTAGTGGCCTTGAATTAATACTTTCGCTTGAGTCATTAGCGCAAATATAAGCTTCCGCGGCATTACTCGTTCGTGAACGCTAATTGCCTTAATAATTAGAAATAGCTGAAGGTGGTTTGCACCTGGCATTCATGCTAATTATTAATATAAATGAAAAATTTAAGACGGTTTGCAAATGACAAACGATAAATTGGCCTTTAATTTGTTGCTGGATCTTTCCTCCGCGCAGCGAGATAAGGGGCCTTAAATTTAAATATACAAAATCTAATGACCTTGAACCTTTCCTTCTAACTTGCGCATGGAGTCCCAAAAACACTGATGTGCGATTTTTCAGGTTTAGGGGATGTTATTCGCATCTAGCGACTTTTTACGCTGTTTCCACGATGACAAAATAATGAAGATGACACCTTGCAGTTTCACTTCCGGTTCCCACGCTCATCAAAATTTGACAGCGCTGGAATAAATTAGCCTTAAATATACAAAAACCTGATGCGAGCGCCCCCGGCGGCTGGTGTTGCGCAATACCCAGAACATGTTACGCAATATCTTACCCGAAAATATATACTTGAACATGGGGGCCCCGGCGGCTAGGGCTCTGCCCCGCGCGATGTAAACCCGTAGCGAACCACCTTTCCCCCCACCACCCCGCCCCGCAGAGTTGAATGACAAATTAGCCTTAAATTTGTATTTTAATAAAAATGCCCAGTACTTGTTATTCTATTTAAATATACAAAAAAATCTGATGTAAATCTTTCCCCCCATCCCCTAACTTGAGCATGCGGCCCCGACGGCTGGAACCCTCGGGGTTGGTGTGACCTTGAACCTTCCTCCGCTCCCAAACTTGCACATGAGGGCCCCACAATATGGCGGCTGGGGCTCTGCCCCCGGGCTCGCTTGAGTTAGAGAGAGAAAGATGGTTTTTTTGTAGAACCCTATGTGTTAAAGAGAGACAGATAGATTTTTTGGTGACTGACAGACACCGATGACCTTTGACATTTGGTTTGGCGCGCTTGAGATTGCGCAATATTGCGTCAGCCACAAAGTGATCCAGAAATGACATGAGGTGATCCAGAACCCGCCTATCTCTACTACTAATATACACTACGTTTTCAGACTAGACGGAGGCAATCAACAGAAGAGCTGCGCGAAAAGTTAAAACATGTTGAGAAACATTTTTATTTTGTTATAAATAAATTTACCAAAAATAATTTATTCTTGATAAATAAGATGTAATAGGTCTATTTTGCTTTTATAGTATATTAAAGTATGAGTGGATAACAAGGTCTTTAAAACACGCGCGAGTTTTCGAGCGCGACGGCGTAGCCGGAGCGCTCGAAATAGAGCAAGTGTTTTAAAGACCAGTTATCCACGAATACTTTACGCTATTTTTTATTATACCTACAATACTGGAAATAAATTAAGCACTAAAAACTTAGAAATAATTTTTGTCGTGATAAATCGAAAGGGCATAATAATATTGCTACTATAGTTACGAGAATGGTTTACGTTTTTGTCGCGTCTACGTCCGTTGTAGCATTCAGTTATTTCCGTGACAACCTTTAAAGCTCGGCGGGCTTTAATCGCCTGTATTCGCACGCTTAGGCGTGCTTTAAACGGCGATTCTGATGCAGGTATAATAAAAAAATAATTGTAAGCATGAAACAATAGCTCATTTTTAATAAATTTTAGAAAAATAGTTTTACCCTAATATTTCCAATTTGGCGGCGCACTTTGTGCTCCTCGGGACTCATCTGAATCTTTAATGTTACATATTTTTCTATAACTCTGTAAATTTTCAAGAGTCACCTACTTTTTTTGTTTATTTGGCGAATTTTTAAGCACTTTGCCTGGACTAATTTGTGAACAAACAAGGCTACCAATGCCTTAAGGGATATGCACTTCTGGCTATTGTATTCCCATCTTATCCTACAACGATGCATCACTTTACCAAGTGTAAACTCTTCAGTAAAATAACCTGGTTCTATAACTATACAATTTATGTTCAGAAGTGCGTCCTGAACGAGTGCAAGAAATAATCCACGGAACTACACAAATCGAAGGCTTGCATAAATTCAAGGTGCATCGCGGACAATATGTTAATTCCACTATAGAAATGCTTAACACATTTCAAAATTATATTGTAATTCAGTCATTCTTTCAAAGTGGTAAATTCGTCATCTTTATATATATAACCGTCAACTATTGGAGTAAAGTTCAAATTGATTGTATATTAGGAAAACTTCTGCTTAATCATCCATTTAAAGGCAGTAAACAATACGAAATCAGTTAAATACAAAATAACAGGTTTAACAGTAACTTAATCGATTCTGTGATATTTTTTTTAGTATTAAGGAAATTGTGCGTTTAATGTTTTCGAAAACCACAGTGTGCGTTTCAAATAAAATGTACAAAAACTCTCGGCAGGTTCTATGGTTTTATCGGTTTGCAGGATTTTTTCCATGTACTGTGTACAGACTCGACTCAAAGTTGTTTTTAAAGCGTTCGCCATATTTTCCCGTTTATGGTTTCATTTTGGGATTATTTCTAGGTAAACAATACTTAAAATCACAACGTCAGACCTTTGTGTATATTAATTGCAGCTGGGCGAGCTTATTGGGAGCTGTACTATAGCTACCTCGAAGGAAACGGTACTACAACTGTGAAATTCATCATGGGACTTGCACATGCTGGTTGGATTACGGTTTTCTTTTGTGGATTTTGTGTATTACCAAGCAAAGTAAAAAACTGTTTTCTTTTAGAGCATATCAATAAGGTATTTGAAAGTAACTGTTTTGAAGTCGTCAATGGCAATTGGTTTCAGATTGATCTGGCAATAAAGACATCCTATTCAAAGTTGGAAAAGTATAAAAACATGGTGATGATGCTGTCAGTTCCGACTTTGGCGTTTATTTACTGCTCGAATAGTTTTATTAGGTGTACTGTTGTAGACCATTACAGTGCTCTTGTGTTTCTTCAAAAAATTGGGGGTTATTATTTTGTCTATGTTCTCGGTGTTTCTGTGTTCTACAGGGTGTAAAAAAAGTCTGGAATATAGCAAATATTTCAAAAACTACTGGAGATGAATTTTTCAAAATTACCAGACTTATACAGGTAAAAACGGCGCATTGAGGAAGGACAAAACCGGTTCTGTAACTGTACAGGGTTAGTCAGAAAAAATACCAACTTTTGTTTTTTAAATTGGACACCCTGTATATTACCGAGTAATCAAATAGTCCTTTAAAAGACAAATTCAACGACATAGGGTTTGACAGATTTATTGCTTAAAAAGACTTAAAAAAACTAATTTGAAGTAAATTAACAAGAACACCTTGTAAATAGGAAATACATGAAGATTGGATACAAATTACTTTATAATATGTTCAAAATGCTTACCATTGTTTGCTAAGCAATAACCAAGTCTATCTTTAAATTCTCGTAAGACGTTGTCAAAAGTATCCCATCGAATTTGACGTATCTCATTTCTAATACGATCCTTTAAAGCTTCAATATTAACCGGTCTATTGTTGTAAACCTTATTCTTTAAGTCACCCCACAAATAAAAGTCTAAAGGGGTGAGGTCTGGGGATCTAGCAGGCCACTCAATTTCGCCCCTCCTCCCTATCCACTGATTTGGGAACATTTGGTTCAAAAATTGGCGCACCTGTAAACCAAAATGAGCGGGGGCGCCATCTTGTTGAAACCAGATATTCCTTAGGTTTGGATAAAGAATTTCTAATTGTGGGATAATCTGTTCACGTAATAATTCCAAGTAAATTTCGCTCGTTAGGTTTCCATCAATAAAAAATGGTCCAACAATATTGTGGCCTATAATACCCGCCCAAACATTAATTTTTTCTGGCCTTTGTGTGTGCGCTTCGACCATCCACCGGGGATTATCGGCAGACCAATATCTACAGTTATGCATATTGACGGTGCCGTTAAGCATAAAAGTAGTTTCATCCGAAAACAGAATGTTATGAGCAAAATAAGGATCCGCATTACATCGTTCTATCAGAATTTCACAAAATTCATTTCGCCTGTCGAAGTCATCTGCAGTCAGTTCCTGAAGTAGATGGGGCTTGTAAGGAAACATCTTCTCTCTTCTAAATAAGTTTTCAACTGATATATGACTCACATTGTGGTCCAAGGCCAACTGTCGAAGTGATCTATTGGGATTATCCTGTATATCAATTAAAATATCCAGAGCTTTATCACCACCACTAGCTGTTTTTGGTCTACCTGACCTAGGTTTATCTTTAACACTTCCCGTTTCATTAAATTTCTTGACTACTTTGCTTACATATGACTGAGTTATTGTAGGCCGATTAGGATAGATCTGACTGAATAACTCACACACTTCCTGTTGTGTTCTTTTACGGTCACCATAACCAAGCATCATTAAAATCTCAATTTTTTCTCTTTCAGTTAAGGCTACCATCTTGATTTCATTGGTTTTGAATGCTTGTGAATGAAAATAATTCGATAACCGTGTATTTGACACCAGACAATGCCGACCTGATTCCAAATTTGTTTTCAATGCCGACATGATTCCAAAGGTGTTTTCTCACCTCTCTAATTTTCAAAGAAATGAAAATTTGTCATTTTGACAGATAAATCCGTCAAACCCTATATCGTTGAATTTGTCTTTTGAAGGACTATTTGATTCCTCGGTAATATACAGGGTGTCCAATTTAAAAAACAAAAGTTGGTATTTTTTCTGACTAACCCTGTACAGTTACAGAAACGGTGTTGTCCTTCCTAGATGCACCGTTTTTACCTATATAAGTCTGGCAATTTTGAAAAATTGATCTCCCGTAGTTTTTGAAATATTTGCTATATTCCAGACTTTTTTTACACCCTGTATATGGTTTACCATTTCGTTCACAGTTTGAGAAAGCGTTTTGTTGCTTTCAATCATTATTTGGACGTGGAATACAGCAATTTAAGCCAGAAAAGGGTCGTGAAGATCTTCAAGGTAAAGCGAACTCCAAACGAAGAAGTTATAAGTTCGATATCTCTCATAAACAATGAAATGCGTGCTTGGTTATTAAATTTTTCTAAAGCAGAACGTACGCGATGTACATAGGTATAACGAATAATGCAGTAAGATTCAAACAATTACTTTGGTGTTGCAGTGTTAGACCTTCTTCATTTTACAAAGTTATATTTGGAGCTTTGCGAAGTCGCGGAATTATTAAACCAAATCTTTGTAGAAACTATTGTTGTAATATATGTTACACGTTCCTATAAGACGTTGTTTCTACTGAAAGTCTTATATTCTAAGTTGGGGTAGTGGTAGCATTCGTTCAGTTGGTTCAACCCACATTTTTCCTCTTTCAAATGCTCATGATCGCTGACCCTACAGTTTTATACACAGGTGCAGCTACATTGTTGACAATCATTAGGAATATGCTTTGTGGGCTTTTAATTATAAAACCAATCTATTCGCTGCATCTGGAGGTTTGTATAAAGCTACTAAAGCATCTATACTCGTAATTTGAAATGATGTAGGTTAGAACAACCCAAAAGCTTGCCTGCAGGTTTCTCACACGTAGTGCAGATTTGAAGCGCCGAAGAGATGTAATTTGCGTTTTAGGTAAATTTTCCGTTGATCCATAAAAAGTTGTAGTGGAAGACATTCATCATTTGATTTCAAGGTGCCCAGTATTTCTGCTTGCGGACTGTTTCAAGTTGATCGGGCTCTCATTACTTCTGTACGTTGCAATAGTGTAAACGCATATGGTGTGTTTAACGTATCTTATTTTTAGATGCTTCAAAGTGCATTTACTTTTATGGTACTTTTGCTTCAAATGAAAGAAAGTAACACCAAGTAAATATCAAAGTAAGATTGCTTAAGAAGAGGTGACTGCTGTAATTGTGTGCTTCAATGTTTAAATGACCTTACAAAGTAATAAACACTTATAATGTTTACGTTTACATAAGTTCAATAGAAAAATCAAATATTGCTAAAGCAAAATTGCTGTATTCATTGAAGAAAACACATAAAAACGGATCACAAAGAATTATTTTCAGTAATTAATGTGATGTACTAAATTACTGAATTACTAGCTCAACTAGTTTGTTGGCGTACTTAGCGTTAGAATGTATTTTGCTGCATAAATGCTGGTCGTATAAACGTTTCTTTATTTGACGAGTCGTAGTCATGTAAACGTAGCCTATTTGATCGCTTGCATATGCGCTGATATTTGTTATATGCAATACCGGCAAACTCCGCTGAGTTTTTTCTGACAACTCTTGTGCACTTTAGTAGCTTAGCAGGAGGCATCTTTTGTTTCGGTGTTTTCGAGATAGTAAACGACTTGTTGCGGCATGAATAGCGTTGTTTTACGTACGTGTTCTCGAGTTATCAGCAAACATGTAATTGCCATTCCCCAGAAAATACTGTTATACAGAGTGAATGGTTACATAATTTTTGGTTTAGTAGCGTTTGGTAATTAGCTAATTGCGTTTCTAGCCTTTTCCCGGAGATTCTAGGCTACCGATTCAGTCGGCTTTAGGAGGCGTGCATTCCTTTCATCATGCATATTTCTGCGGGCACCCTCACTTGCTGCCGACGTGGCTGTGGAGGCCTGCTTGGAGGCCATGTGTCCATCTACTGTTAAAGCTTAGTCTTTTAGATGGGTAGATTGCGACCTAGTGAATTGCGTTGCTAAAAGCTCCATCAGAGCTGTAGAATTGAGCCTTCTTGGCGTGGCGTTCTGACCTTTGGGTGTGCTATCCCAAACCGACACACCTGGTTGAATTCCCTTCAGCACTCAACTGATGTTCAATTAGGTTAATGATATGCATTCTGCAAACTTTAGGTGTATTAACATAGAGAAATTAACATAAGAGCACTTGTAGCTTATTACTGTTGGCTCAATATTTAATTGCTTAGTACCTTGAATCTGTTCTCTGTCTAAAGTTTACATTTAACTTGTTTGACCTTTAATTGTTTATTTAATTGTGTTACTTACTAGTATAAAATACTATTTGGGGTGCACGTGTTGGTTGATTAATGTTCTGACATCTCGAGTACTGGCTTGTGTGGAAAAGTTTATGTACTGGCTATATGTTATGTGACTTCAATGCTAACTAAATATGTTACTCTGCTACTGTTTTCATGTGTTTAATTTTGTTACTGCTACCTTTTGCATTTCATATATTGTACTATTCCCTGCTGCGATTATTTCAGTTTGTAAGTTCTCGACCTGTATTAGTATATTTGTTGTAAGTACAGGATTGTTGGCGTTCATAATATTTAGTAGTAACATCTTGTAAGAAACTGCATACCGTCTTCACTGAGTCTAGCTGCTGGACCCTCAACTATGTTCTCGTAGCGTTGGGATACGCACCATGTACAGTAAAAATATATCTAACCTTTGTACACTTACTAACGACGGTTGTTAAAAGACTGAAGGGCCCTCTCACAGACAATCTAGTAAAGGGGTTGCAGGCAGACAGGATACAATGCAGTAGCAGAAATCTTTATCTAATATTTGATCTGAAATCGAGCAGGCGAGAGATGCTAAGATCAAATCTATGGGTTCTTAGGTGGTTTATAAAGAACTGATGATGAATCGCAAATGGCTTTAGGACGAGTTAAGATTACTTGAAGGCCTGAAATAATTTCAGTAACAGGTCAAACAATCTGAAAGAATGGCGATAAACTGTTATCCAATGCCAAAAGTCAAGTTTACTCCTTAAATATCGTCAAATCCTGGTTTAACCACTTAGATTACAGCAAGTTACAACACTATCACATAGAGAATAAATTTTCTGTCGTAGTGTGGACCAACAGAATATTCTAAACACCGAACACGTGACAATGGTGACTTTGATATTGATCCAAAGACTAGTTCACTTTGTAACAGCCTGCCTTGCATTAGTTTTTGAGCCATGAATAATGAATAACCACTGTTAATCAACTTTTTACTCTCAGACAGCTCAGACGCCAAGGTCCAATTTACTCTCTCAGGTATATAGAAAAGTACATATAACATAAAGGGATTTATTTGGGTATAACTATTTACATTGTAACATAATAAATATATCTCCCGTATTTAGTACAAAAATAATATGGTTTCTTCTCTGGCCTCTTTGGAGGAACCTGGCATGCAGACAACCCCTTTTGCTTTTCGGGTTAAGCGGGTTGCAGGTCACTCAGGTCGTACACTCACCGGGATTGTGGTTGCGCAAACGTCCTCCAGCGGCCAAGACTGTAAATATAAAATTCGAGGTTAACTTTGTTTATATTTGTCGAACATAGTAAATTCGGGTGTAATATGGTTTATTTCGGGAGTTGTGACTATAAATCAACGTAGAGCGAAGGCCTGACTTGCCCGCAGTGCCGGATAGCTTCTTTTAGAAAGTAAAATGACAGTATATCAAATTCGTTTAGCAACGGTAATAACCTTCAAAGTTGCTAATTAAACCACGGAGATTTTGATTGTTAAATTAAGGCACTACGGACAGGCTCAAGACGTTTATAAAACAGGATTCCTCCAGGTGAGTAAAGCTCTGAATTCTTAAGTGTTATGAATAAGTTTCGTATTGGTTCTTGCGACTAGTGTGTGCCGTTTCTACAGGTTGAGAAAAATTTATAACCAATCGTTTTGGTCCATAATCACGAAGCCCTAAACGATTGTTATTACAGCGAGTTCGGGAAAGTTTAACAGAAACCGAGATTGATTTATAACAAATCGTTTTGGTCGATAATCACGAAGCCATAAACGATTGTTATTATAGCAAGTTCAGGGAAAGTTTAACAGAAACCGAGATTGATTTATAACAGATCGTTTTGGTCGATAATCACGAAGCCATCAACGATTGTTGTTATAGCGAGCTCAGGGGAGTTTAACAGAAATCGAAATTAGTTTATAACAAGTCGTTTTAGGTCGATAATCACGAAGCCTCAAAACGATTCTTGTTACAGCGCATTCAGGAGGGTTTCCCAGGAATTTATAGTCGCAGGAATCAAGTGTCTCGGACTGGTTTCAGGAAATAGGTCCCGGAGGACCTAGAGCAAGACGCGTGCGTTTGCTATTTATACAATACCATACAGTTTATCAGTGCTGGAAATTTGGGAGCGATGCGCCGAACAACGTCCTGTCGATGCGGGCGCAGAACGATGATTTCACCGTGTTATCATATTTCTCGCGCTTTGGCGATGTTTTCTAGGTGAATGTGACGAAATTTTAGCGGGACGAAATTTGAACGCATTCCAATGCGTAGAAATAATAATTTCGGCCGGAGCTAACGTCACAACTTCTTCAGTGAAGTGAGATGGCTTTAGTCGATATAAATGAAAAAGAGAATAGCACATATCTCTACGTTTTAGCTTTAGCTGACGTATGTGAATTACATATAATTTAGAAGCAAGTTATTTAAGAATGGTATATTGAGCACAGTAGTAAATGAAATCTTAAAATAACGGAAGAACCAACTTTAAAAATAATCATTTATGTAACTTGCTTGGATCACAGAAGTTCACCCATTAACTCATTACCTTCTGCTCAGTTAAACAGTCATTTACAGGAGATTCTTCAAACATTTCCACAGTATCCAATCTTAAAAACCTTTTCTTTCTAATTGGAGACTATGCTTATAGTAATTTATTTAATCAGCGAAAAAGTTTCAGCCTTGAGAAGACTCATAGTGCGATAACCAAATGAAATAAATCAGGACGTAATTTGTTTTACGGTTTGTTTAAACGCATTTAGATTGAAACAGGTAATGTACACAGTAATGACGTTAAAAATCTATTCTGCACGAAATTCGGGTTTTTCAACTAGCTTCGACTGTGCACAATGCTTCGAGTGTCGTCACGCAGAGTAGATAACAAAATACATAGGGAAATGGTCGTGAAATTAGTCAGGTGCCATTGTAAAATTTACCAACGCGTATCAATGGCAGAGCTCAAGTCTCGTTTGGAAGCAGCGTTTACAATGTCATTGGTTCGAAACTGTAACGCAGAGTTTTGTAGCCGGTCGTTGTGTTTAACTTTTTTAACATGACTTTAGTCTACGCTCTGTTTGTTCTACTAGATAGCTCAGTACACATGAAACTTTTAAAAAATTATCTCACTCGTGGCTTAAACCAGGAAACTTACTTGCAACTTGGCTGTTGAAATCAACTTCAAACAATATGCACAATAAAAGCCAGTTTGATCACACCGATAAAGAAAGATATACTTCGAGTAGAAGTAAAATTAACCTTAGTACGCATTAGCCTACGCGCAAATACTAGATCTACATGGATTTAATGGAACTCGATATGAATTTCACTTACAACTATGTGCCGTACGTATTTAATTTTTTATTAATCGCATTCATTTCCAAAACCTTCACACAACCTTGGGCGAACAATTATCGCCAACATTCCCTGTATCAGGTTACCCTAAACTAGTGGTCTGATAACTGTTGCATAGCTTTCGATAAACTGGACTCGGTCACACTGACACACGTTATTCACCGTATGCCTAATGCGACTCGATGTACGAAAATTTTCCATAAAAGTGGCTACTGCAGGCTTTCTGGTTGATGGCGTCATGGACCAATGTGAATGGTCCGAAGTCAGAGAAGGGTTGTCACCCTAAAATATAAATATTTTGGTCGCAACCCTTTTCTTTTCTTTTTTATCCCTTATTCGTCCAGTGTTGGACAAAGGCCTCCTCATATCTCTTCCAGACGTCTCTATCCTGCGTCCTGTTTCTCCAATTTAACCCTGCCGTTTTCTTTATGTCATCGGCCCATCGAACTTGTGGTCTTTCTGTCGAATGCTTTGCTGTCCATGGCCTCCAGGTCTGGATTTTCTTATTCCAGCGGTTGTCGCTTTGCCTCATCGTGTATTCACAGAATCTCCATTTAAGTGAGGCGACATGCTCGATGACATCTCTGACACATCCATTCGTTCCGTTGTCGATTGTTCAGCTTTATATTCAGCATTTGACGTTCCATGCTTTTTTGAGTCTTAGCAATTTTGTCTATATTTGATTTATTAAGCGTTCATGTCTGGGCGCCATAAGGGAGTACGCATTGGTCAAATACTCTTTTCCGCAAGTTGAGTGGTATTTTTGGTTTTTCAAGATCGTTGAAGTTCTTCTACATATCTCCGCCGTTTGGTTCTCTTTATTGATTATTTTTTTCGCAACTCATGAAATATAATTGTTTATTATTATCCCCTAATTTTCTACCAGTTATTTGCCATCATTATATCCCTACAACTACATGGTTACCGCAAAAAATTCTAAATTCCTATTTAAACGTAATCTAGTTTTTTATAGAAAAACCAATAGTGTTAGGCAATTAGATTAACTAAGCCGCAATCGAATACACAAGATGCCGCTGATCACCAGAGTTCTAGTTTCGGAGAAAACCTATGAACACTTCAAGCCACTTATTTGGCTCTTCCGTTTCATAGGCGCTTTTCCTTTTAATGTGATCAGAGATGGAACCAAACTGTTTCTGGTACTAAGCCCAGTGACAATGGCGTGTGGATTTATATATGGGGCAGCAGCAAGTAAACCTTTAAACTTTGTTAGTAACCTTTAGTCTAAAACTAACTTTTAGTTTTTATGGCCTATTGGGGAGTGTTCTATGATCTCATTATGAGCCAAGGTGACTCAATCAAAGCTTCCGCGGCCGTCGACAAGTTCATGCTCTTCAATGACGTCACCGGCTACACGCTGGTGTTCTTTTGCGGGGTCTGCTTAAATCCTAGCAGGTTTACTAAGTTCTTCAACTACATTCAGTGCATCCATAAAGTAACAGAGAGTGGCTCTTATGATTTCCTGTGCACATGTTTATTATTTCAGGTTGACTTAGTCGTCGAATCCAAATATAATAAATCAGAGAAGTATAAATTGACTGCCACCGTCTTCGTAATTTTGCTTTTTAATTCATTTCTTGCTGTAATCGATCTTTCTGGCTGTTATGTAATGCTTGGAGATAAGCTGGGAATCGGGGGCGTCTTGAAACGATACATGGGCATGGATGTGGTGGCAACCATGTGCAACGTAGTAGAGTTTACCAATAGAATAATGATCACGGGCTTGAAAAACAGATTTAAATGGTTGAATCGGCTTTTGGATTTGGAGCTGGAGAAGGTGCGGAATAGAAACAACGCAATGTTTGATTTGGAATGGAAGCAAACAGATGTTATTCGTTATATAGAAGAAGTTGAAGGTTAGTGACAAATTTAAAGAGTTATATATAACCTCTACATTTGTAGATACACCCGTTTGCTATTTAACCAAAGCTTATCTTCTTGTAATGGATGCTGCTGATGCTCTAAATACGTTTCTTGGACCTTGTACAGTGGTATAAAGTTATATCTTGCAATTATGTTTTATTACAGTATTACTTATAATAATCATAGCAACAACTCTGAATGTTTTAGATCATGATAATATGCGTTATATGGGCATTGATCGAGTCTCCATTCTTTTTACTGTTGATATTGCAAGGGAAAAGGGGAGATGGTAGGGGAATAACCGAGTTGCCCCTAATGTCAATCTTGCTCTGCCTTCACACCCTTCGTGTTTTGCTTCTAACGGAATCCTCTTACGAATGCATTATTGAGGTAATAGTATACGAATGAAAAATAGTTCGGATAAAGCTTTGTTATTTTAAGAGCGAAAATACCAAACGTCTGGTTTGTCACTTACTATCCTGCAACGTCAATAAAAACTACAGAAAGCAGGTAGGTTTATAATCTAGAGCTGTTGTGGAGTTAATCGAGTTCGATTTAAGGTTCAACACTTCGCTGCTGTTATTAGATTACGTCCGCTGAGTTTTTCGGCTTGTGGATTCTTTACTGTCGACAGAACTCTGTTTACATCTGTAAGTCTGTTGAGTAGTTATATATCTATAGAAAGTATACTTTGCTTTTAGCTTTTGGATACCATAACAACCATGGTTATGATTTTACTGCAATTTCACGATGAGGAAACGATGTAGTTATATAATATTGTGCTTACTTAGACAGTAGTATTGTTACGTGAAACTAGATCAAACAGTTGGATATTTAATAACAAGATCGAGGCATATTCAACATTTTACGAAAAGTAAATGTCACATATATTTAAGAAATATTAAACAGCTATATAAAAGGTGTTCAAAAATGACTACGTTTGGAGTTGGCTATGGCTTCAAAAAACAAGAAACACAGTATGTCTTTACTTCTTACTTACACATGAACAAAAAAGCATCAATTTATATTGAGGCATTAAAATAAAACACTTTTACATTTAGTATTCAATCCATTATAAGAAATGATTGAAATTCTCACCACCGGATTCAACATATTTTAAGACTTTATTCCTAACTTTATTTACTGCATTTTCTAAAAACAGAGCCATATTTATTTGTTTTAAAATTCTCAATGATTCGTCTTAATCATCGAAATTATTAATAAGAGTTCAAAATATTGAATTTTTGATGAAAGGCAATCACACAGAAATCACACGCTGTCAAGTCTCAAAATCGTGCAGGAGAAGGAACCTCCCTGTTTCCACTAATAAGTCTATTATCAAAGAGCCGTCTAATTAACTGTAAAGATTCAGCTCCTCCTATCCATATCTTTCTGCATTGATATTCCCATTAACAAAAAATTGGTTTAATTAAACATCTTAAACTAATAGCTGCCCAGACACCAATCTTTTCAGAGTGAAGAGGTGCTTCAACAAACCTAGGAGGATTCTCACCCGACCATGTCCGATAGTTTTGAGTGTTAACAAATACTTGCTTATAAAGCCAAGTTTTGTTCGTAAAATGTTATTTGTATAATAAGCATAGAATAGTATATTAAAATACAAGTTGCAGAAGGCATCTATTCAAGCATGAATTTGAAATTCCGAAACGAGCCGCGTAGCGGCGAGTTGAGGAACAAATGAGTGCTTGAAGGACTTTTGCAACGAGTGTTTTATACTATTTTTTCTATTTTGCCGCTTTATACCATTTTATAAATAAAAATGTTGTCTATTTTGAGGTTTTATGACGTCATTTGGGTGGTAGAATGGAGTTATTCTAACACCCGAATGACGTCATTTCATAGCGACTTATTCTAACACTCAAATGACGTCATTCGGGTGCTGGAATGGAGTTATTCTAAACGCAAAATAGAAAAAGTAGAATTTGCTGCACCGGGTGAGCAAATAACTGTCTATGAGCATTATACACATATTGTTCTACGAGTTTAATTAAACAAAAGCTTTTTAACGGTATATAATTTAGTACTTTAAAAATAATCCATACAAGTAACGTTCATTCTAGTTGCCATACATAAGCTTGTTTTGTCAAAAATTATTAACTGTCAGTGTGACAACATGTTTACGGACGAATATAAGCTGCATTACTTTCTGTCTCGATTTCAAACGAAGCACAGAAAGTGTTTACAGTAACTTTTTCATAGCAACAATCCTAATATGAATGAAATGTAATACCTTCTATGCCTCCAAATGTTATAAGAAAGCCGATTTTCTGTTATCGAGTAGGTAGTCGTTAACCCCTAACAAGGGAACTCTTGCTTAGTTTCGACGGGCAAGGCTAGCCATCTACCCGGCCTAAGGGTAAAGAGAGCTCATAGAACCACTTTGTGGTTAAAACAGGCCACTGGCCTATAATAAGAGGAAGAAGAAGAAGAATAGGAAAAAAAGGTTTTCCGAGTACATCTTAATTGTTGCTAAACATATGTACAATCTATTTACAGAAACATAGCCTATCAGGAATGCTATATGGTAATAGTTCATAAACTGCTTTTAAACGATAGAAGTATACGTGGACATCTTTGCTTATAGTTGTGTAAGGTCCCCATGGAGAAATTTACTTGTTGCGACAAATGACGAACAAATGTGTTGGGGCTCATTCTGTATTATCTCAGTCACTTCTGGAATAGCTTCATTTGTTTGTTGGTCGTCGACTACTTTTTTATGACACTACTACTTTCGAAAACTTCACAGAACATCCGTTTAAAGATTTTTCAAACTATTGATGCACATAAAAATCATCTGGATACTCATGATAGAATTCTCCAATGTAATATTCTACTGAATAGGCGTAAACTCCTCCAACTTTTGTTACGTTGTGAAGGTAGCTTTCTATTATGAACATTTTTTGTTCTAAAGAAAAAATCATTTTGCAATGTGCACCGGCCAAGCAGAAAGCAACAAATATATACCTAAAATCAATAATTTTTAGTAATGCAGTTTTTAGTAAATAAACTTTATTATAGCCTTAAAACATCAAAGTAATCGAAAGATCAGCTGGTTGTATGGCTAGTGCACCGACGTTTAACCGAATTAGCGGCAACTCCAAACGTGGAACTTTTTGTACACCCATTAGTTATAAATCAAGCTTTAACATTTACCTAATAAATAGTATGGAAATTATCTTTTTCTTTTTCTTCTTATTGTAGGCCAGTGGCTTGTGGTTCTATGAGCCCTCTTTGCCATTAGGTCAAATAGGTGGCTACCCCTGTCTGTTGAAAGTGAGGAAGAGTTCTCTTTTTAGGGGTTAACGACTAAGCTGCCTTGTTGCTGTAATAAATGCTGGAACTTGTTTTGTTGCACTGGTGGCTCTGAAGAAATCAAAAACTAGTAAACGGTTCGGATTGATTGATTGATTGATTAAAAGCAGGGATTTAGATGGGTTAGTAGTGAGCCCAGTTTTGCACTTCGACTCTATGGTCTTTTGTGCCCCCCTGACCCTATTAAAATAGATTGCACCTTCAACGAGTTGTAGGATGTTTTTTACGAGATGCTCGTGTGTGAGAGCTGCTCCGTGTGGAGTTCCCCCGAAAAGTTGCTGTCTTTTGCGGAGTAACGCTGGACAGTCGAAGATTATGTGTGAGGCTGTCTCCTCCTCTTCCTCACATAATCTACAGAGTGTATCCCCTCTGTATATGCCTATTTTGTGTAGGTGTTTTCTCAGGTGGCAGTGTCCTGTGACTAGTCCTACCAGCCGTCTGATCTGAGTTCGTCCTAGATGGAGGACGTCAGTTGTTAGTCTGCGAGAAGGCGTTCTAATTATTTCCTTTCCCAGTGTTTGTCCCTGTGTGGCATCCCAGCGAGAAGCGTGTTGTCTAGCGGTCCATTTTTCTATCGCTGTTCGGATGCTTTGTTTGGGTATACCAAATACAGGTTCTGGGCATATAAATGGGGTAGATGCACCAGCTTTTGCGAGGGCGTCTGCCGCTTCGTTTCCCTCTATCCCTGTGTGCCCTGGCACCCAAATGAGCTGAACAGTGTTCTTTTCAGATAGGAGTGTCAGGTGATTTAAGAATTCTTTTGTTAGCACAGAGCTTACACGAGGTGATTCAAGCGCTTTCAATGCCGCTTGACTGTCAGAAAGTATGCTTATGCGTTGTTGGGAATACCCGCGTTTTGCATTTTCCTGGACGCATTGCATTATAGCAAATATTTCAGCTTGAAAGACTGTGGCTTTGGTCCCAAGAGATACACTAATAGACCAAGAGCCCATAACACCCGAATTACTAGTCATAGCGGCAAGCTTCGTAGGTAGTAAACCTTTTTATATTGCCCAAGTAGGTGTCAAAAACGCAAGTATGGCAGCCGAACTGCGGTTGCAAATATTAACGGCGGCTTTGGAAAGTTGTTAATAAAATTAAATATATTTTTTTTTAAGTGGCAAGGCTAATTTTAGTTTTAATCGATAGACAAAGTCCCTAAACCCAGACGAAAATTTTGTGCCATACTGATAGGAAGCGTATCAAGGGCCGCCATACTAAGCCAAACTGGTAGTTTTTTTATTGTAAAAAAAATAATAGCGGCAAGCTTCAATTTTTGTTTACTACTTCATTTAAACATCAATTATCCAAAAATATACTTGCCATACCGCTTGGATGGTTATGTGGGTAGCCATACTGGTACAAAAATGTACGATTTTATTAGCCATGCTGCTATCACAAATTTTCGCCAATAAATTATACGTGTTTGTACCAGTATGGCTAGCCACATAACCATCCAAGCGGTATGGCAAGTATATTTTTGGATAATTGATGTTTAAATGAAGTAGTAAACAAAAATTGAAGCTTGCCGCTATCATTTTTTTTTACAATGAAAAAAATTACCAGTTTGACTTAGTATGGCGGCTCTTTATACCCTTCCTATCAGTATGGCACAAAATTTTCGTCTTGGTTTAGGGACCTTGTCTATCGATTAAAAGCAAAATTAGCCTTGCCGCTTTAAAAAAATATATTTAATTTTATTAACAATTTTCCAAAGCCGCCGTTAATATTTGCAACCGCAGTTCGGCTGCCATACTTGCGTTTTTGACACCTACTTGGGCAATATAAGAAGGTTTACTACCTACCAAGCTTGCCGCTATGACTAGTAATTCGGGTGTTATGGACTCTTGGTCTATAATGTCCTCTTTTGGTCTTACGCCATGTATTCCAGCACCCGTGCCCTCTGCTGTTCGGGATTCATCTGTGTACCAGACTAGCCCATTTGGCAGGTGGGTTGAGGTTTCTTGGGTCCAGTCATTGCGATCGTACCTCACAGTGAAAGGTTTGTCAAAGGAATACTCTGGAAGGCTGTAGTCTGAGCCCATTTTTAAGATGGGGTTACCTTCGCCCACTTCCTGTATCCGTTTGTGTCCGCACCGTTCCTGGTTGGTGTTCCAGTTTCCGGTGGTTTTCATTCTGTATGCTCCAATCTGGGCTTCCTTTTTTAGATATATGTCTAGAGGTGTTAGTCCCAAGAGAGCTTCCATAGATACTGTTGGAGTGCTGTTCATAACTCCACAGATGCACAAACAAGCCAGTCTCTGTATCCTAGATAGTTTTTTAATTACTGTTTTTTGTTCTACCTTTGGCCACCATACCAAGGTGCCATAGGATATCACGGGTCTGACTACTGTTATGTAGTACCAATGAACCATAATTGGTTCCAGTCCCCATGTTTTACCAAACATGCGTCTACCCATCATGAGGGCCATTTTTGCTTTGTTTGGCATTTTATCTAGGTGTGCATTCCAGTTTAGTTTTGCATCTAGGGTAATACCCATATATTTAACTTCCTGGCTAACCTGAATTCTTTCACCAAAGATTGTAAGGTTGTTGAAGGCCTCTACATTTCTTTTCTTAGTGAAAGGTATTATAGATGTTTTGCTAGGGTTTACCTTGAGGTTTTCCCTATTGCACCATTCCTGAGTGATGTTCAGTGCCCTTTGCATGAGGGCCGCAATGATGGTTGGATACTTGCCCCTTATGAGAATGACTATGTCATCTGCATAACCTTGGGTGTAGAACCCTTCATCATTGAGTGTCTGCAGGAGATCGTTTACTACCATGTTCCAAAGTAGTGGGGATAGTACACCCCCTTGTGGACAACCTCTGACAGCACGTGCCTTGAGGGATTCTTCTCCCAAATCGGCCTGTATCTGGTGTCCCTCTAACATGGTCTTTATCCATCTGTTTGTGATGTCGTCAACGTCATGTCTTAGGGTTGCAGTCATTATTGATTCGAAGGAGATATTATCAAATGCTCCCTCTTTGTCCAGAAAAGCAGCTAGGGCTACTTCCTTGTTGGTTATCGACACTTCTACCCTAGTGAGTAGGTTGTGAAGTGCCGATTCGCATGATTTTCCTGGTTGATATGCATATTGGCTACGATGTAAGGGATTGTCTTTCAAGACCCCATCTCGTATGTGCCTGTCTACCAGTTTTTCCATAGTCTTTAGACAGAAAGACATTAGGCTAATCGGTCTATATGCCTTTGGCAGGGTGTACGGTGCTCGCCCTGGTTTGGGAATGAAGACGACTTTGATCGGTCTCCACGCCAGTGGCAAGTAGTTTCCCGCTAGGCATAGGCGAAAGATCTTAATTAGGATCGGTACCAGAAGGTCTATTCCCCGCTGCAGTAGAGCGGGGAAGATTCCATTTGGTCCGGGTGATTTATAAGGTGAGAAGGATTTTACAGCCCACTGCACCTTGCTATGACTGATCACTTCCCTAGCTACCTTCCACTCGTCTCTCGCGGGCCTCTTTGAGAAGTTGCTAGGGACTGGCTGTGATGTTATATTAGCCTGATCAGCCATCAGTGCTCCTGGAAAGTGTGCTTGAATTAGCATTTCCAGTGTTTCCCTTTCACTGGTTGTGTATTCCTGTGTCGGTTTTAGCATGTTCCCGACTGGATTTAAAGGGTCTTTTGACAGAATTTTGTGGAGGCGTGCTGTTTCTGTGGTGCCTTCAATGTCCCCACAGAAGCTCCTCCATGAGTCTGTTTTTGCTTTTCTCAGAGCTTTGTTATATTCGGTTAGAGCCTGGGCATGTTGGCCCCACTCTCCGGTCCTTTTTGCTCTGTTAAAGAGTTTTCGTGGTCTTTTCCTCAGGTTGAACAGGTGTTCATTCCACCATATGACCTTCCTGTTGGTCTGTCTCTTTCTTAATGGACAGTTGTTTTCATATGAGGTTAGTATGGCGTCATTCATTTGGTCCACAATTACCTCAATGTCTGCTGGCGTATGGATATGGGTTTTAACATCGGATAACTTGCTAAGAAGTTCCTCCCTGTATGCAGCCCAATCAGTTTTCCTGGGATTATTGTTGCCTTTTCAAAGTCTGCCAGGAGGTACTCAATGTGTCTGTGATCAGACAGTGATGGTTCGTTAGATACGCGCCATTGTATTACTCTGTCTTGCAGTCCAGCCGTGGCCAGAGTTATGTCAATGACTTCTTGCCGACGTCGAGTTACAAACCTCGACGGTTCGGATGGATTTGATATCTAAGTCATATAGGTATTTCCAACTGTATCAATTTTCGGGTATTTAACAAAATACAAAATTGGTGGTTGCCAATGAGACAACTTTTATTTTTATGCATCAAATTTTTAGATGTTTAGATAGCTACAGCAAAAATGACAATGACCCCTTTTTCGTTTTGCAGGTGGCTATATACAAACCTGAGTTGTTGTAAAAAACAAAAGATACACTTGATTTAATTGACTGTGCATAAATGGCCTGATTACCCTTTTTTTCCAAAGAGATACAATTTATTAAAATTGGAATTCTAAAATTATTAATAACTAACTAACTTTAACCCGCCTAAAATAATAAATTAGACCACTAAATTGTTCGTTAAACAAGGGTTGTTTCAAGATATCTCATGATATACTTTCGACATTGTCTACATTAATTGCTTATATGTATGTATAATCTGTAACCTCATTTACCTTGCCGTGTAGAGGCTTTTGCCTTATGCGCTGGCATCTGGCGGTACAATGCTCAACAGAGGTGGAGTGCGTCTTTGTTGCTTGCGCAGCAACCATTGTTTGAGGTGTGTGTCTTGGTGACGTGTTGACCTTGTTACTCTATCTCTTAGGTCTGTGGTTCTGAGTAAAGCACAGTTAATTTGGTCTCACCGAGCCAGATTCCAATTTCCAAGGCTACGGAAAATTTCCGACCTCCGCGGGATTCGAATCCAGGATTTGCTTAATGCAAGCCTGGCGCTAACCCAACTGCGCCACGCGGCTTATAATTTAGCATAAATTAAACTAAGTCTACTTTCCGGATCTAAACTAAATTTCATAAACTTCAAACACAAATTAGTTACAATATTGAGTTTTAACTATTTAAATTTTTTAGCTTCTGCGCCCCCAATTATATATAATTATATCTATTTTGTGAATTGCAATATATTTTTAACTTGTTCTCAAATGAAGCTTCATTTGTAGGTGTTCGTCTTACATTTAAGCTACATGACATACAACACATTTTTTAAACCTAAGCCCAATCCGATGCAATACGGTTGTGGGACTGTAGAAATGCTGTACGCTCCATATGATTTTCTATGATAATTTCTTTATATGAAAATATCTGCTTCCCTAATTATTTTAGAGCAAACTTGAATAGAAGTTTTTTGTAGAGAAAAAGATTCTGCATCTATTCATGTATACATTATAAGTTATGAGACGCATCCCTGTTTGCAAGGTAGTAACACCTTCGGGGTTCTAAGCTAAAGTAACAACATTGTTCCCCTTATGAAATTTATATAGGCAAACATTTGCTATGATTTTGGTTATCACTCGACGTGACGTCATAAGCATGTAGAAATTCTTTAAGTGTTGTTTGGATACTTTTCTCTATTGCGATGACAACTATTAGACCGACTCGGTTAAATGTACTTTTACGAATGCATTTTAATAGTTTTTATTCAATTTTGACAGTTTAAAGTGACATTATTAACTCTATAACAACCTTAATAAACAGTCTATGATTCACAAGAGAAATAATAGTTATTTACTATACAAGTGGGATAACAGCATCATTAATATACGTGTGTGTAAGTTACAAACGAGTGCGTACTTAAAGTCGTCATGGCAACATTTTAGCGGACTCCTCAAACATTAGTTGCCATGACGACTTTAAGTACAAGAAAAAGCAATAAAACGCAGTAGTCTTCTCCACGTACATTTATTAAAAAGGCGACATGTTTCGAAGCCAAACTGGCTTCATCTTCAGGCCAAAATGATCATCTACAGAGGCATATGGTTAACAATAGTGTACAATGTAAAGAGAATAACTTACTGGTTAAAAACAGGTGAAACCACGTGTTCAAATTTTTAGGTTAAGTTGAGGTTATGCGCTGAAGGCGAGGTAGTAATACAAAATTCACAAAGAACACCACATTGGAGAAGAAAATTAATTCAATAACCAGCAAACTGCGTTATAAAGATCGTTGTACTGGTTATTACATCAAATTTAACAAATAGCAAGTAAAATAGCGACCATTCTCTGACGGAGAAGGCACTAGAATGGGAAATTTACGGTCAGTACAAAAATAACTAGAACCAGAACAAAAGTCCCTAAATTCAATGACACTGAAATTACCAGAGAGGGTCAGAAAGTAAAAGAACAAAGTTAAAACCAAAAAGGCAAAGACAAAACAACTATTTAATATTGAGGAAAATGTAATTAGTATCAAAATCTGTGACTTCATTGAGTCTGTATTCATTATTGTTGGACATAATTTCAAAAATTTCGAGTAAATTCAACAACCTACCTTTATTAGCTATATGTAAAATTTTATAATCTTTATTAGGATCAAAGTTGTGGTTATGTTCTAAAATGTGATTAGCAAAGGCTGATTTATTAGGTTGGTCGATATTAAAGTTGTTGTTTTTAATGCAAGCAGAATGTTCTTTGATTCTTTTTTTGAAAGTACGTCCAGTCTGACCAATGTAAAAGCAGTTGCATGACGAACAGTCGAGACGGTAGACACCAGATCTATCTAATAAAGGGGTGGGATCTTTATTGAAAACTACCAATTTCTGAAGGGAATTGGTAGTAGAAAAAGAAATTTGAAAATTGTATTTACTCAGTATGTTTTTAATGGACATTGAGATAGTACCGTAATAAGGGATTGAATAAAAAGTTTTATTATCCAGGTTATTGATAGGGGTTAAGTTTGTAGAAAATTTAATACGGAGTTTATAATAAATAGGTAGAATGAGTTGAAGAGGATAACCGTTTTTGATAGCAATGTATTTAATGATGTTAAATTCATTGTTGAAGTTTTCTATGGACATAGGAATTGAAAGTAAACAAAAATTGAAAATTAGCAAGTTTATGGGATAAGGGGTGAAAGGAAGAATAAGGGATAGTATGGTCAGTACAACTGGGCTTCCTATAAATACTGAAATTTAAAAAATTAGTTGTAGAACTATTGTTTTTAGTAATCAAAATGTCTAGAAAAGGTAAAGAATTATTGTGTTCAATTTCAAAAGTAAATTTAATATTAGGGTGTACTGAGTTTAGCCAGGTGATATAATCATCAATATTAGGGTTATTAGAATTAAAAATAACCAGGATATCATCGACGTACCTGCCCCAATAAATAATGTTATGAGTAAAGGGGGCTTCAATGAAAATTTTGTTTTCAAGGTTATTCATAAAAATTTCAGCTAGCAGAGGTGATAGGTTAGATCCCATGGCCAAACCAGACTTTTGTTTAAAAAATGAAGAGTCAAATTTGAAAAAGTTTTGTGATAAAGCTAAGTTTAAACAAATGAGTAAAGTTTCAACTTGGTTGTTATTAAGGTCTGAATCAAAAAGCATTTCTTTTAATAAAGACACACATTCATTAGAAGGAATGCTAGGAAAAAGGTTGGTTACATCAAAAGAACAAAGAGTGAAATTATTAGGTAAGTTTAATTTTGATAAAGTTTTTGTAAGTTCTATGGAGTTTTTTATGGCAAATTTAGGTTTGAAATTAGTGACGTTACGAATTAATTTGTTGAGCCAAGAGGTAATGACCGATACTGGGGTGTTGGAAAAGGAAACAACGGGTCTGATAGGGATGTCAGGTTTATGAATTTTAGGGAGGCCATATAATTTAGGAATGGAAGGGTTCATAATGAGTAAGGAAAGGGGGTTAATATTTAAAATTTAATAATATCAAAATGGTCTCTAATCGTCTGTCTGACTGCTGTAATGAAACTGGGAAGAGGGTCTTTATTAAGAATTTCAAAATCAGGAGAATCAAGAAAATCACAGACCTTGTTAATATACTCGCACTTGTCTAAAATGACAAGGCAGTGACCTTTGTCAGCTTTAGTACACAATAAATTGGATTCTTTAATTTTCTTTGAGAGAATATAAGTTGTTTTGTCTAAAATGTGTGCATTATTCGAATTAGGTAAAGTTTTTTTGTAGTTAGAAATTTTTCTACTAATCTCAGCCCTAACAAGGTTCGGATTATCAATGCCTGAAGACAAAATGACTTTCTCAGAGTGAATGGCTAAATCATTAAGGCCCTTATGATTGACGTTACATACCGGGTTGTTCTTTAAGCCCTTGTCTAAAATGTCCATCTCAGTGTCACTAAACTGTACATTGCTAAGATTTAAAGTTCTGTTGTGGAATTTGAAATTAAAATTAAAATTAGTAGAAACAGGATTAATATTCGAATGGGAAGTCTTGCAATCAGAGTCAGAATAAATCAAATTAAAATCCCTAGAACCAGAAGGGTTGTAAGAATGAAATTGTTTAATCTTGGGATTATTGTTTTTGGTGGAGTGATTAAAATTGAAATTTTTAAAATTTTTAAGTCTTAAGTTCTTGAGTTTTTTGCAAAGTTTAGAATGAATATTGTTGCCAAAGTGGTATAGGTTATTTTTAATTCTGATTTGCAAGAGATCCCACTCGAAAGGATGAAATTGGTTAGATAAAAACAAATGCAATTTATAAATTTCCAAAGATAAAGAATCTCGAATGCGATACCAGTGTTGGATTTTCTTCTCAAGCCAGATCTTCTTGGCGGCATTGATGGCAGCTAAAGCAGGGGGTGCTGTTAGCGTTAGATCTGACGTCGATGAATGTGGGCGTCAGGTGCTCTTTTTTACATGTACTGTTGAACCAAATGTTAAGTTGTGACCTCTTAAACTTCTTGGAAAGGTTTTCAAAGCGACGGACCAAGGTAGCTCGACTGGCTGTATTAACAGGGAGGTGATCCATCATGCTGATAGTGGAGGTGTCTTAATTAAAAGCAATAAAACGCAGTAGTCTTCTCCACGTACATTTATTAAAAAGGTTAGGTTGGTCGATATTAAAGTTGTTGTTTTTAATGCAAGCAGAATGTTCTTTGATTCTTTTTTTGAAAGTACGTCCAGTCTGACCAATGTAAAAGCAGTTGCATGACGAACAGTCGAGACGGTAGACACCAGATCTATCTAATAAAGGGGTGGGATCTTTTTAATAAATGTACGTGGAGAAGACTACTGCGTTTTATTGCTTTTAATTAAGACACCTCCACTATCAGCATGATGGATCACCTCCCTGTTTAAGTACAAGGCCTATAAATGGCCATTTTGAGGATCCTAGACAATTTCCAAAGTAACCAGTTTGGGGAGCAAAAAATACATTTTCGCGCGGCCTCCTAATATAATGCCGCGTTAATGGTAATTGAAACTTCATATTATAATGTTTGGAGAGCTAATACAAAAAAACGTTGTATGCAACACGTTCTCAAATGGCTTTAGAGGACTCATCTTCATATTACGGACTCGTCCCCTAAAGCCGTGCTTTGAGGACTAGTTACATAAAGTACTATTAAGCGTATTATATAGTACTTTATTAGTTTGATGATAACTTTAAATTTTGTAGATTTATTATTATTCAACCGTAAATAAAATGTGTCTGTTATATCAATGTCAATGGCCATTCTTTCTCTAATTTTAGTATTTCGCACTCTGTCCAATCTGGTCTATCCAAAGCATCGTCGCCAGTAATCTATTTCGATTCAATTTATTTTTGTTTCTTTTACTATCTCCCATAGCTCTGCTCTATAAGTGCTTATACTCTCTATGATTATTTTGTACATCATAATTTATGTCTTTTTAGATATTCTGTTGTTCTATAAAACGATATTAAGTTGTCTTATTGTAGTTTCTACCCTGTCCTACCCTATTTCTCATTTCACTGTCACTTCCTCCTACATCAATTGTGTTTACCTCTAAGTATTTGTACGTCTTTCGGTTTTTAATGCTTTCAGTTCCTAATACTAAATCTTCGCCTGTCCCACCAACGACAATATATTCAGTTTTTGATGTATTTATGGTTAAACCCCAGTTTATGTAGTCTTAGTTTAATTTTCTTAGTATGTAATCAATATGCATCTGATCTTCAGCCTTAATCACCTGATCATCTGCATAATGCAACGTAAGTAATTTATCGTCTCCTACAGTTACTCCCATATTTCGGCATTTTTGTCTCCATTGTTCAAGAGCTGCATTCAGGTATATCTTGAACAATGTAAGGGCATTACAACAGCCCTGTCGAAGCCTATTTGTCACTTTTATTTTATTTGATATTGGTTGTCCTATTTTGACACGACCCGTCATATTACTATAAAATTTTTGTATAGCTTGAATATAGATCTCTTTTCCTGAAATCGTCAAGAAAGCAGGTCATGTCATGACTCGGTTTGATCTTGAAAGTGTCACTTTGCAGGACTAGTCACTTTTGAGATTTTTGCAAGACTAGTAATTTTTACTTTACATTGGTGACCGGCCACCTTCACCGTGCACCTTGATGCGATAGAATTTTATTTTAAATTTTTTAAATGGCGATTTCAGAAAAAATGTAATACATTACACAGTATGAAAGTGTCTATGCTTGACTCGGATGTTTTGAAGAAGTACTCGGACGCTTCGCGTTCTCGTATTCTTTAACAAGCCTGCTCATTTGCATCATGTATCATTTCATGTCTTGTAATGTAGGTAATATACTATTAATTCTTCCTGTCGCATAACCTGCCATAATTTAAATAATGGGACACTGTCGTAGGTTTCCCTTAGTTCTATAAAAACCATATGGTTTCCGAAATTACATGCTAATTGTTTGTCTATCAGCTGCTCTAGGCAAAACAGGTTGTCTACCACAGATCGTCCATAACGGCATCCACTTTGCTCCTCTATATCTGAAACTTTATTCTCAAGCCTATTTTTTATTATTTTTCCATAAATTCTTTATAGCGAATGTGTAACACTCAGTGGTCTATAATTGCTACATTTTGTTTTATCACCTTTCTTATAGATGTTAGTTATGTATGCCGTTGTCCACTAAACTGGAAGTTCTTCTCCTCTTAGGAACAAATTAAATATATAAGTGAGAAGTGGATACAAGTTCTCTGGTCCGTGTTTTAGAATTTCGACAGGGATGCCATCAGGTACAGGAGCTCTTCCATTTTTCATGCCAACTATAACTTGTCTAGTTTCTTCTAGCGTTATCTCATTCTTTTCTTCAAAGAATTGTCAAGTTCATGATGTAGTTCATTTGGTTGGAAAGGTGGTCTCTTTTTACTTAGCAATTCTTTATAAAATTCCGTCCGCGCTTGCATAGATATCGGTTGTAGTCCGCTATGTCCTTTGGTATCACTTCTTAAACTCTTACTTGTTTTCCAAGCTTCACTTGACCTAGTAGTTCCTAGATAATTATCAATCTGCTTGCATCTGTTTGCCAAGTTTCATTCTTTGCTTTTGCCACAGCTCTTTTAACGTTCCTGTTACTATGCATATACTGTTGTCGGTGATCCATATCGTTGGTTGACAGCCATCGTCGATATAATTGCTTTTTTTCTTGGACCATTTTCTCTATTTCGTCATTCCACCAGGGCGTTCTTTTATTGGAATTGTTTTGCACTTCCCCGACAGCTTCCTTTGCTGCTTCTTTGACCTTTTCTACATTATATTTGTACATAGGTATTCTCCGCAGAAGAGTAGTTTATGCCATTTAATTTTATATTCAAGCGTATTCTGTATAGAAAGCTTGTAGGGTCTTCTTTTAAACTTTGCAGGTTGTATTTTGGGAACTTGTGTCTTTTGGTTTTTACCAGCTTCATTCGACTGGGCCAAGTTATGATATGGAAAATACAATGTTGCTCGGACTAAGTAGTGATTAGAACCGCATTCCAATCTTCTATGGACTCTTACATCTTCAACTTGTATTCTTGATCTTTGTCTAGATATGACATAATCTATAATAGATTTTAACTGTATTGAATGTTGCGTCCAGGTATATTTATGAATTTGCTTATGCTGGTAATAGCCATTTAATATCTTAGGTAAGTGCTCTTGATAAAAATCTACCAGTTTTTCACCATTATTATAGACTGTGTCCTCATCATATCTTCCTACTGCATCATCATTGCTCTTATTACCTGTACGTGCGTTGAAATCTCCCAGCATCATAGTCTCTTTTCTACTGCCCACATTTTCAAGTAATTCCGTCAAACTGTCATAAAATTCATTCTTTGTATTTTTATTTTTATCGTCAGAGGGAGCATACACACCGAAGATTACTAAATCATATGCTTTTTTGCCAATTCGACCTTTATTAATCTTTCGTTTATTTGTTCCCAAGTCCTAATATATTTAGTCAACTGCTTTCTAATAAGAATTTATATTCCTGCTTTTTTTCTCTGATTTTTATTTACGCCACTATAAAAATGTATAAACTCTTAGATCTTCGCTGCCTTGTCCTTTCTTTGTAATTTCCGTCAAAACTATAATATCTGATGTGGACCTTTCTAATTCATTTAGTACCTCATTTTGTTTCGTTCTTAAGTCTTGTACGTTCCATGTGCTCAAAATCAATTTACGTTTTCGTTTGCTACGTCGTCTTCGATTTAGATCGTCCGGCTCTTTTCTACTAGAATTTTTAACGTGTTATTAGATTTTACAAGGTAGGGGTGCTGGCCCTATGCCCCAACCCCCAATCTGGAGGACCAAGATTTGTTTTCGAGGTGTTCTTAGTCGAGGTGCTCGAGTTTTAAGGCGCTGGAAATTCTCCCTTCCCGTTCAGGATTAAGATTTCTGAATGTCTGATAGATGTTTAACACAGAAACGTTACCTAGGATTTTTTAGAGGATATCTATCGAAATCGATATGCTTCCTTAGGTCATCATGTTAGCCATTTCATTAGGGTATACGGAAAGTGTGGAGTGGAGAGGATTAAGGTTGGGACATGTTTTTCCTGACAAAGCGGGAGGTCGGGGAAACCAAGAACTTGCAAGGGCAAGGTCGCCAGTCCTTGACATAGGTGTATCTTTCACCGGGATCGTAAAGAATTACCTACCGCTACCATACATCCTCAGAATTCAATTCGACATACCGTTTGTTTTTGATTCGTCAGCATCATCAGCAGCATTGTAATCAACTATACTACTCATTGTCTTACTCTTGTATAGCTCTTTTTATTTCTGTCTATTTGTTTAATTTGGGATCCAATTATATCCAACCTGTTTTTTTTCTGCACCATCGGCATAATCAAAATCATCAGTATTGTTTACAATACACATTCTCTAATTTAATATTACGTAATTACGTTCGTTCTTGATGATTATTTCATTAAATGCAATATGGCTCTTGACATGATTTGCCTTTCTACACCGTGGTTATTACCAGCATCGCCAGCTCATATGTTTGTTTGAATGTAAACTTATATTAGGTGCTTCTGGATTCGGTTCCTGTACTTGGTATGCAGGTATCTTACGCTTTGTTTTTGAGTTTGTATTTTGCATTTTATTGCCTTTCCGACAAAAAATGTATGGAGTGTTTTATGGAAGAAGCATATGACTATAAATTATTTAGTAATGCATCGCATGGTGGTTAGTTCAGCCTTCTATTCCTTTCCATATAATGCCTCTCCAATTTGTTTCAAAATTTCTTTATCTTCCATTCAACTCTACCACCTGAAATCTGCATGATTATTTATGTCATCTGAGGCCGCCCCCTTGCAAATTTCCCTAGCCATGTGCGTTTAAATTCCTTGTATTTTTTATCTCTATGAGACAGGAAAGGGAAAACACATCAAAATAGGTGCGTCATACTCAAATTTTTACGCCGCTTGTTCGCTACGGTCGGTTCAACGTAACAGATGTACTTTGCGTCATACCTATCACTGTGTTTCAATACCCCAAGAGGAACTTTTGTATATTATCTATCGATGTACACTACATTTTAGAGCTACTAACCCCTTTTACGTTTATTAATGTCGACCATGTACCTGCATAAATTTCAATAGACCCAAATACAGTTCAAACGACTTTCCTTTTTATTTATGGTTCTTATATTTTGTGTTTTGTGAATGCCTTATGCTCTCTGTGATGTATTATTTGTAAGGTGCCTTGTCGAAACTAAAAGACTAACAAAGGTAAGTCCGAAACTAACCGGAACGTCTCGCAAGAACGTCGTAGTGCAGCGACGGTCCTCTGACTTCGACTTTCTACGAGCCGAAAAGTTTCTCCCTCATTCTATCAATGAAATTCGTGATTAGTGGCGCTTGTTCGCCCCCCCCCCCCTATTTTAATTATAATAAACCCCTATTATGACAGTATCTCGCTCTAAATTACTTCTTGTTGATCCCGACCCCTCTTCTCCCTGATCAAATAGCCGGAAACCGTCTGTTATAGCAAGTTGAGGCATGATCAGAGTAAGCTTTGAGTTTTTTGAAGATTAACGTGTCCTAACCACCAATTTAAACGAACCCAAAGTGCTTTAAGGTCGTAAAAGCCGTTTTGAGTTGTAACACTTTATTAATATCACTTTCTACTTGAAGTTCGCCTGTTTCGCCATCACTGTTTAGACATTTGTCATTCAACTCTATATACTTATTGATAAAATGTCATCAATATCTGATGCATCACCTGCTTGATTTTCTGGAACGTATTCTTCGTCAGATTAATCGAATTCATTACTTCCGTCACTCTCTGCATCGGAATAGTTGAGCAGCTGCCTCAAATACTCTCGTTTTTGTTTATAAGTCATCCTAAACATTAACAAAAATTAATGGTATTTATACAATAACAACGAACTGTACATTCAACAGCTTACCGTTTAAAGTTTCCTGCTCTGCTACTAATTATAATACACTTAGACAAAACTACACACTTAAAACTCTTAAACTATACGTCAACAAGCTGTCGATGACAAGCAGAAAGTAATGCTGTATGTAATTCATCTAAAATGACCGTGGGCACCCGGGTGCCAAGGGTAGAGGCTAGTGTATGACACATTTCGCATGAACATAAAAGTTAAGCACTGTACAAATGTTTTTGATAGAAAGCCTTGGACGAACTTGAAAATGAAATGGAACATTGTGATTAAGGGAGAGAGTAGAAAAGACCGATTTAAAAAATGAAGCTGAAAAGCTTACTCAGGAACTGACACATGGAACATTAGAATCGTGTTGCAACCACGAAAAATTAATGAGATACCCATCAAACATAAACAGAATAAAATAACGTAGTAGCAATTCAAGAACTCAGATGGAAGGATCAAGGTGAGATCCGAAAAAAGGCTACTTACGATACAGTGGAGATGAACAGCAAGAAAGAAATGGCATTGGATTTATTCCATCAAACAAGATACAAATCAACATGCTACAGTTTCAACCTATAAATGGCAGGATAGCACTAATCAAAGTTGAAGGAAAGCAAGCAGACAGTATCTATGTTCATGTATAGGCTCTAGCAGAGGAGGCGACAAATTTCGAAAACGAGAATTTTTCTGATGAATTATAGAAATTAATAGAAAACATTTCAAATCTCGACTGCTAGAGGACTTTAATGCCCAATTAGGAAAGGAAGTGTATATAAAGGATTTAAATAGTAAGCAAGAATACAATCCGCGATACTACCAATGCCACTGGGCACATCAAAAAACTAAAAAAATAAACCAGATAGACCAACTAGGTATGAGTAACAAAAGAAAGAAAAACGTTGATATAGGATGCAAAATCGTATAGAGGAGCAAATTTTGACTGATGACCATTTACTAGTAGCCAAAATAAAAAAAATGAATAACAATAGAAAATGGAACTAAAGGAAAAATGGACTGGATTAAAAAAAAGAAGAATGTAAGGTGGTCAGGAACGAATGAAGAACTAGAAGAACTTACAACCTGCCAGGCCATTAACCAAGAATGGAGTTACATAAAACATATGGAATAATGACGACTATGAAGAACGAATAAATAACAAAAATAAAGTGCAACAGATAGCTGCAAACACAGAGACGAGAGGATTGCGAAGTATACAAAAAAAAAAAGAAAGCAACACAGAATATGAACTAGAAGATTTAAAAACAAGGGTAGAAGAATGAAATACAAAACAGGATGTATGAACACTGAATGATAAGATTTTCTTTACAAACTGCCAAGTGGTTAAACTCAAAAGCACTAGGAAATAACAGAGGAATGAGATATAAGATAAAGAACCAACCGAAGAATAATAAAGCCTTGACAAGTAATTAAATAGTAGCGGAAATGCAATACAATAAGGAGGGGGGAAGGAGAACTTCCAGGAAATTGTTTAATCTAATTATAAGCACATGGAGAAAAGAAGATAAAAGTATGCTAACAGAATGGAAAATGAGAATTATAGTACTACTACACAAAAAAGGGACCATCCCACAATCGAGATTGCAACAAGACTTTGAATCAACAATCCCGAGACGGAAGGTTAGCCGCATTGCAGTACTTGGGAATGTAATTCTATTTTTGTATTTTGTTAATTGTAAACACAAAGGTTTCTGATCGCTATTCGTTCTTAATCCATGGCAGATTTACTTCATACCCATCTTAAAAATTAATTTGAGTTTTTCTAAGGCGTTCAAGCGCGGCTAGTCCCATTTTCTGTCGTGGAGTTTGATTTTTCATGAGCCATATTTTTAATAGTTGCCAATTTCCAAAGATCAGAAATTCATGATTTCTGCGCCAATAGAGGATTTGACATGAGCGTATAGGTATTTTTACTATAATAAAACCAAATTGGGCCAGAGAAATTCTTTCGTCACTTCCACACTTCAATAGTTTCAGTCATTTATTCAGTTTGTTACTTCTTTGCGATGACTTTGATTTTGAACTCCTTTGTCATACTTGTGGGATTTCTTCAGGTAGAGACCAGGGGAAATATGAAATATGCACATTTATAACTGGTTTTACGTAAGGTTTCCAATGCTCTTAAGTGGGATTTAAACTTGTTGTACAGTTCCATAACTTCAAATATCCTTCTGAGGATATATTTTGAATGACTAGCTTTTAATAATAATTGTCCTACGTTGAATTAGTAGATTTCTTTTTCTAAATTGAAATTTCAAATTTGCATATTCTTCTAATTTTCAGGACCGTGGCACACTCCCTCTAGCTTCTAATAAGTATTAAAATGTATCTTCTGAGTCGATGTTATTCTGGTTTCTCGCCTGTATTGCTCATTTTCATATTTAAAGATATATTCTGGGATTTTCAGGTCAAGCCTGTTATTTGCGCGCCTGGCCTAAAGGCGCACGTTGACGAACGACTCCCGAATGTATTGTTCGAGCTCGCCCTAGGGTTAAATACTTAGAAGCTGCGAAAGAAGCATTGCAGTAAATAAGTGCTGTTTAAAGTGCAGCAAGCCAGCGTTTGCGTTTGTAGCCAACCCCAATTTCGTCGTGTGTCGGTGAGTACACAATTTGAAGCAGTCAGGTATATTCTTCACGTCTTTTGTAAAACGTTACGTCAGTAATCATTAAGGTACCTGCCAGCAACCAGGGGTGCCTTGTGCCAGTGCTTTGGATGGCGCAATTAGAGGATAAGGCTAGAGTGCTACGCAGGAATTCGTATGATCCAACTTTCATGAAAATTTTATACCGAAAACTTTTTATTAAATTGGTAAGCAATCGTTAGCAGTGTGAGAATCGTATTTACCTACTCTAGTTCTGCCGGGTTTTAATACAGGCAAACGCAACCAGGGGTGGCTTCAGCCAAGACCGTCTTTATACAATTTTATTGTTTGCGCTTTTAAGAGCAATTATTGCGGCGCTATTTTAATAATGTTTTATGTATGTTTGATATATGTTGAACGTACATGTACAATGTACTTGTATAACGTACATATCGCACGTAGGCTGTTGTAGGTTTTAATCCTATTATCTTTTGCTTTTTGCTTTGGATTTTATATATGTTTTAAAGTCAATAAGCAGATTGATTTTTCTTGCATGTTGCTTGAAGTGAGTTTCAGCCCGAGAACAACATAGGCTCGGAACGGTTTTTTTGCAAATAGTGATCGTTTGCAACCACGACAGGGTAATTAAAGAGTTTCATGTGCATTGAGCTGGCAAGATAATTAAGCGGGCAATAAATTATTCAAATATTGAAGAGCACAAAGCGTCTTGTTTCAATATGGCTTGCAACGGTGAGGTTCGAACCACAGCATAACCATAAGCTCTGTTACAGTATGTCTTAATATATTTTGCACAATTGTCTTCAAAATCCTAGTCATTCACTTTACTCACCTCTAAACCTTTTCAATTCTAATTTCGGTAACTGGAACTATCGCTTGATGCGAGTTGGGCTTGAACGGTAAGTAGATGATGCATTTGCATTACCTGTTATGGAATATGGGCGATCTGAATATTCAACTTCATAAACAGAACTAAACTTGATTCGAACTAACTGCAACTTATTTTCATAGACAAAATTGTCATCATTAAGCAAAACTTCACATATATGATCGTCTATGGGAGGCAAGTTGGAAGAAACCTTTTCCAACTTGGCTAATAGGGACTGGAAAATGTATTTTTCCGATTTCTCTTCCAACAGTAGCAGCGACGAATAAATTGTACTTCTTCGTAAATTATGTACGGATGGAGTCTCCTTCTTCTTCTTCTTCTTACATTAGGCCAGTGGCTTGTTTATTTTACACAGTTGTGGTTTATCGAATCATGGATTGGGGTTTTTAGTCATTTCACTTGTTTCATATTCTTACTTATAGATCACGTCGAAGTCGGTGTTACTACAATATGAAATAGTAGGTTCGCACCGAATTTCACTATTCTACGTTTAACGAATAGATTCAAAAATAAAATTAATGGCGCGGCGTTGATTTCGCAGAACCAGTTTTACACCTTACACATTTAGAACTGGAGAGAATATTTCTTAATTTTCGCTCTTGTTTATCAGCTGCTGTTATTATTTAATTAAATCCTTATGTCTCTTGACAACACCCATCTTTCTAAGCCATTATCATGATCTGCATCATTAGTTTATCTGTTCTTTCTTATATTTGTTTTGTTCTTCGTAAAATTTCAAACCGCACATCGCTGATCTTCGACAGTAGGAAGGGATGCTTTTGGGCCGGACTCGGTACAGAAACTCGCGCTAAACGCCATTTGAACAAAACCACATATCTACCTAATTTAATACCATGACGTTATATTTATGAACTTCTCCAGGTAGCAATAGATTGATAACGGTCCAGCTCCGGATTTCATCTGATTATATCGCCTGTAGTTCTTTATGTTCCACATAACATCGATTTATATTGTCTCTATCTTTTAGTATAAGGCAACAATGCAGATGCGTTTACAAGCGATAGAAGCACCAAGCAAATGAGGTAAGGTGAATTCATATAACAAATACTCCACGAATTCTCACGACGCCGACGTTTCAAACGTCTCCTTATGATTTGGAAGCATTGTTAACCTTTTCAGGCTAAAATAAACCATTATTGACGCCGAATAAACAATAATAATCACCTTGTACGTATCTACCGAATTAGCTTGTATACTTAAACACCTGAACTTCTAGAGTAAAACCCCGCCTATGTCCCACTGAAGCTAGTCGTGTGCACTTTATTATATTTGTTGTCGGTAGTAATTAGTTTATCCAGTCCAGCGCGGACAGCAATAGAGTGCGGTCATAGTTTACAACGCTCTCGTGTTATCTGTCTCACTGAACTTACATTAATAAACTTAAACAGTGCTTAGCTTAACAATTATTAATCTCGAGTAATACTCACCAGTTACAAGCAACTGACCCCTGACCCCCCTCGGGGGTTAGTTACCAACTAATCATGGACGAAAACAAAGAAGATGCAATTCCCGGCAAAAGAAATAGCGATCACCTATCACCAGAAGCTACCAGTCAAAAGAAATATGTCTGGGACGCAAGTCTACTGGTAAGCAAAAACAAATTTTATCTCCCCGTGCAGCTTGAGCGCCAACTGCAGGATAGTGATACGGCTAGCGGTTCGCAAAACAATTCACAGACTACACCTGGGCCAAAGGTCGCAAAAATTCCTCCGATATTTTTGCATGAAGCAAATGATCATCAGGCGATTGTAAAGGACATCGCTACTATAGCAGAGAGCCCTTTTACAACTCAATATAGGACAGACTATCTGCGAATTAATCTCACCTGTGAACAAGATTTTCGGAAGCTCACAAAATTTTATACAGATAATAATTTAAAATATCACACATTCCAAAATCAAAATACCAGTCCTCTATCAGTTGTTATTAGGAATGTACCGATTTCAATTTCAATTAACGAGATTGAACAAGAACTTAAAACAGCGAACTTACCTGTGTTAAAAGTCGTACGCCTTCTAAATAAAGCCAAAAATCCTCTGCCACTCTGTGTTGTTGACTTAACGCGTAATGAAACCGCTAAAAATATATTCAAATTAACTCATATCTACTATTCGATAGTAACAGTCGAGCCCAGGCGGAAATCAGTTGACATCCCTCAGTGCTCGAGATGTCAAAGATATAACCACACAAAGAACTACTGTAAACTAGATCCTCGCTGTGTGAAATGTCTCGGTAGTCACCTGTACAAGGACTGCCCGAAGAGACCGGGTGAGCCTCCTGAATGTGTTAACTGTGGCGATAGTCATCCTGCCAATTACAGAGGATGTAAGCACTATCAAAACATTAAGATGAGAAGTCAACATAAAAGTCCCGTAACTCAACCACCGCAGCGATCATCAGAGCAACACAATTTTGTAGGCACTAATTCATACGCTAGAGCTGTTCGCAATAATCTAACAGAATGTCAATCCTCAACACCCCTACTACCAGAATCTACCATAGACAACATTCTTAAAACCCTCCTAAATCTAATCACCCCTTATATGGATAAAATTAAATCCTTTGTTATCAACACTGTCCTTCCACTATTCCTCAATGGCTCCTAATATGCCTAATATTATACAAAACCTAACAATCCTTAATTGGAATGCCGATGGAATAAAAAAGAAAAGATCAGCTCTCATCACCTTTCTGGCGGGCCATAACATAGACGTTGCATGCATCACCGAGACGCATCTTGTGACAACTGAAAAGTTTATCATACCTGGATACAAACTCTATCGCTATGATCGCGCAGGTCTAATAGCGTCGGGAGGGGTAGCAATAATGGTCAAAACAAATCTGAGTCACTATTTGTTACAACAGCAAGACCTAGTATCTTTTGAGTACGTCAGTGTAGCCCTTGAACTGGATAACAATACAACAACCAAAATAATATCTGCCTACTTGCCCCTAATAGAAGGATCCTGACTGAAGATATTCAGTCGTTATTTGCCCAAAATGTGCCAACACTACTGTTTGGCGATCTGAACTCAAAAAACACGGTCTGGGGCTGCCGTGCCAATAACCCAAATGGCCAACGACTTTATAATATTGTTTCACAAAACGGAATCGTTGTCTCAGCCCCCAGTGAACCGACGCATCACCCATACAGAACCGATCATATGCCTGACATTCTAGATATCAGTCTTATAAAGAACTTCTCCAAACCACTTTACCAGCAAGTACATCAGGAGCTAGATTCCGACCACCTTCCAGTAACTGTTACATTCATCCAAACTCCACAATTTGCTACATATGTGCCAAGGCTCATTACAGGGCCAGTTGACTGGGACACGTTTCGAGATTGTGTCGATGAGATTCTTAAACCTCCAGCTGATTTGGCAACTGAAGCGGGAATTGACAGCAGCATTCAGAAATTTACCTCAACTGTAGTTAATTGTGTTCATAAATCCACTATACGCACAACACAAAGGCGTCGACAAAGTGAACATGCCCATCCACCTCAGTATATACTGGCTCTAATAAGAGAGAAAAATCGAATGAGAAGATTATGGCAAAGACGAAAACTACCGCATCATAAGAGATTGTTAAATCAGCTTGTCCATCAAGTGACTTATGAGTTAGATAAATATCGCATCAATAACTATCAACGATATATTTCTGAATTAGAAGTTAGCGATTCTTCACTGTGGCGCGCAACCAAAAAAATATTACAACGTACCGACACCATACCACCCCTTAAGGAAAATAATAGAAGTTTCTGCAGCGACCAGGAAAAAGTAACCTTATTCGCACACCACCTTGAAAATACCTTCAAGTTAGACAATGACCGATGCAATATGCAATTTGTAGAAGAAGTTGACCGGACTGTTAATATAAATCTACCTAGATCAGTAGACTTAGGGCTGGTTGATTTTACATCCCCAAAAGAAATAACAGCTATAATTAAAAAAATACCAACTAAAAAGACACCTGGGCATGACCTAATCCCCAACACAGTGATTAAAAACCTCACGTCGAAGGCCGTTGTTTTTCTTGCCTCAATCTTCAACGCCTGCTTATCTAAAGGCTACTTTCCGAGTATCTGGAAACATGCCGAAGTGATCATGATCCATAAACACGGCAAAAACGCCAAAAGGGCAACCTCTTATCGGCCGATCAGTCTATTACCAATGCTCTCTAAAATCCTGGAAAAAATTATTAAAGAACGACTAAACTCCTTTCTCGACAGTCATCATATAATACCTAAACATCAATTTGGATTCAAGGCTAAGCATTCTACTGCGCATCAGCTGCTCAGAGTTACGGAATCCATAATAGGTGGATATGAAAGCAAGCAACATACATGTGCTGTATTCCTAGACGTACATCAAGCTTTCGATAAGGTGTAGATAAATGGACTGCTCTTTAAACTGCTGCAAATATCGTTAACTGACAATCTCTTAAACATCATCCTGTCATTTTTAAGCAACAGGACGTTTCAAGTGAGACTTGGTTCATGCTACTCGGATACAAAGAAAATTCACGCGGGAGTACCACAAGGGTCAGTAATCGGTCCTATTCTGTTCAATATTTTCATGTATGATATACCAACACCAACATTCGCAAAACTAGCCATGTTTGCGGATGACACTATATTACTGGCGCAAAACTCAGATATTAATATTTGTGTAGAGAGTTTACAGACATGTCTAGATCAATTACTTCAATACTTTGCAAAGTGGCGTATTAAACTCAATGCTACTAAATGTGAAAGCAAAATATTTACTCTTAGACGGCCTCAAAACCCTGGAAACATTATTATAAATGGGCAGGACATTGTTCGGAACCCATCCGACTCGGCAGTTAAATATCTAGGAGTTTATTTAGATCGCCGTCTTACTTGGAGCTACCATATTAATAAGAAGCTGAGTGAGGCATACGCTAGGTTAGCCTTGCTGTACTCTCTAATTAACAGGAAATCCGCTCTACGTCTTAAATGTGCAACACTACTGTATCAGAGCATACTACGACCAGTGTTAACGTACGCTTGTGTGGTGTGGGGTGCAACCTCAAAAACAAATATAAGAAAGATCCAAACCTTTCAAAATAAAGTGTTGCGGATAACAGTGAACGCGCCGTGGTATGTGCGAAACGAACAAATTCATCGCGAACTTGGTGTAATAACGATCGACAATTATATTCGCAATGCTGCCCGCAGGTTCTTTGTTAACTTACCTAATTGTCCCGGTGCGGCTCATTTTCACCTTGCGCAGAAGTCAACAGTTACTCGACTCAAAAAGAGACTCCCCCAGGATATCCATCTTTCGGAAAGCGATAGCGATATGAGTGATTAAATGTAAATATAACAATTTGTAAATTAGTTCTGGGGTAAAACCCCATTCTTGCGATTTACTGTTAGTTTTAGTTTAATTCTATTTCCAATCAACCATGTATAACATACTGTATGTTGAGCTGGTTTATTCTATATTAAAAAAAAAATTAGTTTATCGCACGTAAGATCTTTTGAACATAATTATATTAAGCATATCGCTAAAAACAATTTAATAATTTATAACATGATTAAAGCTTTTCAGATGAACATTTGTATCATTTCTACACACGCTGTTGCATAGTAAAGTTTAGATGCATGGTGTACATAATGTAGTTGTTGTTTCTTCTTAGGTCCACTTCAAGATGTAAGTCTACTCAGTCTGTTTCCAATTGATCTGTTTTGCACTGCTTTAAACAGATTCTTTAAATGCTACTATACTTTTAAATGTTTGTTGAAATTAGGCTAGCCATTTGGATCTTTAATATTCAGAGCGAGGTAAAACTATATCAACACAAATTTAGTCAATTTTTAATGGCGCATTCGAACGTGTAGATAAATACAAACCATTATGTAAATATCGGAAAAGTACTTAAAGACGTGGTGTTGGATTAATTTTCTCATAAATTATTTATTAATGTATTTTTGACCGTTTGAAACTAGTTGGAATAAATAATTTATAATATGTATTCACTGGTTTTACAAACATTGAAAGCTAAGTAGCAAGTTAATATAATCAAGTGCTATATTTTTAAGTTTAATTTTTTCTAATAGCTTAAAAGTTCTCAAATTATTAAAATGACTGCTTTTTTGGAAATGGTACCATACGTCTTTCCAAATACTTTAACATTTACTCTCTACCGTTCCAGCTGCAATTAAACGAAGTTTGTCGTTAATGACACTCAAGAGTATTAGTGCTGTGGAAGGCATGTTTGTAATAGTATATTACCTAGGTGAAAAGTGTTTCATTACTGTCGAGAGATTAAGTAGTTAACCGAGACTCGAGACAGGAATGAAACTTTTCACCGTACTCACAATAGATTTTTGTTATTATTTATTTAATTAGGTAAATTTCAAATAATTTTTATCGCAGTTTATTAAGTTACTTTAACAAAGGAGTGTGCGACGATGTTGCTAGGTAATATAACAAATTCATTGAAAGTAAAGTTTAGCTACCCGGAAATAGTAATTTACGTTATAAGTCCGGTAAACGCAAGTTTACAGTAGCGAGTCCAAACGTTTCGGGACGAGGCGACGTAGGAGCCGAGTCTGGAATGTTGAGACGAGCTACTGTAAAAGTTTACCGGACGTATGTCGTAATGCGTTTTATTTCATACTGCAATTATTAGATTTTTACTTAAAACTACAAAAAAAATTTTTTTCAATTGAAAATGATAAATAGTTTGATTATTGATTTATTTCATTTGAGTCCGGTAAAATATTTTACCGGACCTGTTTATTTCATTTGAGTCCGGTAAAATGTTTTACCGGACCTGTTTATTTCATTTGAGTCCGGTAAAATGTTTTACCGGACCTGATACCGTAAAGCCTCATTTTCCGGACTAAAATCATTAACTTAAACATGGGTTTTACGATGCAGTATGAAATAAAGAACATTTCCCGGCTAGCTGGTTAGCAAAGTAAACAACGACTCGCTTTTCTACTTTTTTGAAGGTTAGAAACGTACCTATTATTAACCGATTGTGAGTAAACATTTTTCTAGACCACCTACCAGTTTCCTGTTTATTCTTAAAAGTTTTTTTTAATTTTTATATTTATAAACAAGGGCACAAGGCATGTTGTTTCGTAAAACGTGGAGTTTGGAAGTAGAGATTTCAAAACAGCAGTACTTGTACTATTTCCCTTTCATGTGGCTTTTTCGTATATGCGGTTGTTTCCCCATCACGGTCCAGAAAACTGCATTTGGTTTTTTTCCTGAGGCTATCACCATTTTGGACGCTTTACAGTTGCATCTTTGGTGCGGCGACTAGTAAGTATCATTACTAAATATTGCAAGCAGCCTGACGATAAGTGTTAGTTCTTTTTACATATTGCGGAGTTATGCTGGATATTATCGACGGCGAAGACGGCATGCTAAAATTGCAACAATCACCGACGCATGGGTAATGTTTGTTGCTGTCAACGCTTACTGCGCGGTGCTATTTTATGGAGTCTTTCTAAACCCCTTCCAGTTCCAACAATTTTTTGAATATCTTAGACTGCTCCACCAGGTATCTACATCGTTTATCAATTGTTGATATGCAAATCCAACGGTGTGTTTCAGGTGGATGTCGTTATTCAGACGAGATACAAACGTTGTGAGAAGTACAAATCGTTGGCTATTATAGCCATAATCGGTAGTGCAGTTATCGTACAATCGTGGATTTACGTATCAGCGTCCTATGAAATTAATGGGAATAGAGTGGGACTCAGTGGTGTATTACGAACATACTTTTTTCTGAACTCCATTTGTTTCCTCAATTACATGGTTGAAAACACCAGCCGGGTGTTGATAAACAGCATCGAAATTCGGCTAAGAAAACTGAACGAACTGTTGGAGCACGAGTATTACACTGTGCTGAACTGCTTTAAGAACAGAAACTGAGCAAACTAAAGAAATTTGTACAAGTCAACGACAAACATTTGGTAGTAGAGATTTTGACTAGTAGAAGTGAGTATTTGTACATTTCTAATTTTAAACATTGAATTTTTTCCGTTCGTAGCTCATACCATAACGAAACTGATGAAGGTCTATCAAGATATCATAAAAGCAGCTGACGTATTGAACTGCTTTCTCGGGCCAAGCAGTGTGGTACGTTAAGCTCAAGCGATATTCTAAAAGGGTAAAATGGTAAATTACAGATAACGCTTTCGGTTGTCCTGTGGTTTCTAGTAGAAGCTCCATTTTTTCTAATAAGAAGGGTTTCACTTAGCTCAACTCCAAGAATATTAAGGACTCTTTTGCAAATAGTGCGGGTGCTCTTGGTTGTAGAGCCGTCGTACGCTAACCTTTGTCAGGTAGCTACTGCGTTTTTAAACCATAGTTGTGTTTACCTCCTATATCCATAGATTGATCTTACAAAACGGCTAGTATGTGACCTGCTGTCCTACAGAACTGACAGAAGGTATCATAGACAAATCAAGAAGTTTTCCCGGGTTTTGCGTTTACGCGAGCTCAAATTCTCCCCTTGTGGTCTGGTTACGATAGACCGTTTTTTGTATGCAACGGTAAGTCAGAGTCGAATAGTTTTAAATTAGTTCTATATTTTTTTTTCAGCTTATCGGGACCGTCATCACTTTGTTGATTGTGTTACTCAGCTTCAGAGAAAATGAGACGAAATAAATGGTCTTTACTTACTCTAGCTTTGCTGTTAAAAGTACATGTTAGTGTGATACATATAAATTATTGTCAAATAAATGTAAATATGTGTATTTCATCAATTTATTTCGTACTAATACATTCTCTAAATTGTTGGAGGTGATGCCAGATATATAACCTGTTACAGTTAACTGAGTTAATGACACTCACGGATGAGTGAGTGCCAAAGTCCGGGAAACGTCCACACTTACCCTGGAAATCGTTACAAAACAGGCTAAAGGCCGCGGCTCGAATAGGCTCAGGAAGACGGGCTTGTTCTAAAACGGTACGCCACAGGGCAAGCGTGTCGGTATGTATAGGATGTTAACAAATAAATGGGAGCCACAAGATCCAATAGGGAAAACCCACGGTTAACCGACTCTTGAAAGCCAAATGGGACAGAAATACTCAAATACTGACTCTGGGGACAACAGCGAAGAATACGCGCTCATTGCTTCAGTTAAATACTGTTAGCCAATCTATTTAGCTCAGTTCGTAAACGTGAATTGCAGAAATGAACGCATTATACTTTATTAGTGCACAAAGGTTAAATGCAACAGTAGGCGCACCATGCTTGGGTTAACTACAGATAACGAATCTATTTGATTAAGTTCGGTCAAATGAGATGCAAAACGGCAAATGTAATTCAGCCGTCGTGAATAATTAGTTGTAAGACTATGAAATGCATCAGAAATGAACACACAGTGCGGGGATCAAATGTAATTTTAGCGGCGTGTTTAATTAGTTGTAAGCCAATGAAATGTCAGAATGAACACACAGTGCGGCGATCAAATTTAATTTAGCGGCGTGTTTAATTAGTTGTACACCAATGAAATGCAGAAATACCTTGTTTGAACAGCTCGGCCTCGGTGCGAAATGTCCAAGACGGTAAGAGGCGGCGTCGTGTCACTACAGCTGTCATTCGGTTTGAGGCCGGTGAGACTAAAAAACGTCCAGAGCCTTCCCTTTTATTTATTCGGGCATGGCGGTGTAACGCCACTCGGCGACCACACGCCTAAAGAGCCGTTAAATTAGGCTGCTCGCAAGAAGGCTCCCGTTACACCCAACAGACATATAAGCTAAACAAGCTCGCGAAAAACTGTACGAGTGGCCACGGCATATTTAGGACCTCATCACATAACCCCACAAAACACAAACCACTCACATCGCTTCTAGGGCAACGTCTGTCTATTAAAAAGTCATCAAAAGTCGCGGTAACAGCACAAGCCACCTCAAAAACAAACCGCTACGGCACCCGGACGGGCGCGGGGCGGAGACACAATCACACTATGCGACTACACTCTCTGGTGACGCAGACTGAATGCCTCGAAGAGCTACAAGTCACGTTTTTGGCTAGCGTTGACGGCCGCGCGGGTGTCAGGTGTGTTCAATCGCAGCGCAAGCTGCGTCAGAACCGGCAACGTGTGATTACTAGCAAGCGACCGAGGTAGAAACTATCTTGCTTGCTCTCATGGGCTAAATTTTGAGTAACTTAAAAATAGACGTTCCTACAACTGATGGGGCACGCAGCTGCATGAAACAACGATGTCTGAATTTCTGTTTGATGCAAAAAGCTGAAGCGTTACGATAAGTTATGACTGAAATTGCCCCGATATACAGGCAGGCTTGCCAACTCTATCCCAAAACTATGCGAAATGGTTAAGTAGCTATCGGAATTGCTGAGAAATAAAATGGCCTGACAAACTAGAACTTACCGTTTAAATCTTATCAAGCCGTAGAGAACATTTATTGTTGCATTTAAAACGGTAAATTAGAATATAAACTAATTTAAAATTAGAATATAATTAAAGAGGTTACTAGAATAAAAGACACGCAGCCCCATACATTTCTTGAAAGCTTGACAAGATAAAAGTAAGATTTGCTATTTTCGCCCTGGTACAATTTTGCGCACAGGAATATGAATTTTCCCCGTAGGTAGGAATATGTAGCCTCATCGGTGTTGTACTGCATATTTACAACTTATACCATTTGTACCCGTCGGAGGGTGCCGTTACCGCTTATTAAGTTCCGTCGGACTCAAACAGTCGATTGAGTTCGTACTTGTACCTCCTTGTAGTCTTTTCGACTCCGCTGAATTGTCATCTTTTAGGGTAAACCTTTATTGCCAAGTTCTAGCGTCTCTACAGTCCGGACGACCTTCTTCGTGGGCCAGTCGTGTCTCAGGTTAGTTCCAGTGGTTGTGCCGTCCAGGTTACTTCATGGGATTCGTCTGTCCCCGGTTCTAGGGATAGCCCCTTCTACCCCATTGCTTGTTGTAAACATATTTTAAAGTATAACAATTTGATTCCTTTCAGATTTCTTACTTGTAGCAAATAATTACAGTTGATGTTTTCTTGTATTATGTTTTACGATACACTATAATATTCATTGTTAGATTACTTATTTTTCAAATTGAGAAAAGTCTACTCGTAAGAATAACAAAGACATGAATAAGATCGATTCACTCCTATCTCACTGAAACATCAACGACGAAGGACATTGTAGGATCAGCCGAACTATATACCTTAAGAGTCATGATTAAGCCAATTCTATGGGACAGAAAATTGTGCCATTCAATACATATCTGGATATACGAAGAGAGGTCACTAAGGAGGACGTCGTTTGAAGAATGTGTTGCCCACAGGTGCTGCCGAACACCGTTAAGAAGAGGACGCTCAAATATTTGGGCTACATCATGAGGACTGTGCACAAATACTGCCTCTTAGTTACTTCCAAATTTTCATCCAAAAATATGTGAAGCTAAGGAGAGGATCCGGTAGAAAAAGATCTCTTGGCTCGCGAATCTCAGAAACTTTTGCTAATTGATGGTGAAGATTAAAAGATGTAAAGGCCTGACAAGCCTGTGAAACTAAGAGAAGAAGAATACGTATTTTTCAATACTTTAAATTCCGTTTACGAACATTCGAGTTGATGCCAATTATTAGGTAATCTTTTGCTCTGCGTCACATTGTCATTAACTGCTTGGCGCATTAGCAATGTTTAGATTATTTATTAGTTTTTGTTGTATTTCTATATAAATAAAGAATGAATTGACATTTTAGGGAAGCGTTACGTCTCAACTATTGGAGATGCAATTATCATCTCAATTTACACTACTTTATTAGATACAATATTTTGGCACTAGAATGTTAGAAACCTCAGCCATATTAATATTATCAACTACACCAACCATAAGTAGATATAAGGCTTTGTCTGTCTGAGCATCCAGCATGTCTCTTCATATTATTCTTCTATCCAATCTACGAATATTTTAATCTTGTATTCTTAGTTCAGAATATAAATTCTATTAATATCTACGTTTAGTGTTGTACTGAGTTTCCATATTAAAACTATGGAAAAATAATTAATGTCAGCAACATTATCAACTACAAGGTTCACTATTTTACGTAGCTTTCAATTATGTTTAGCTTGAAATTCATGCTCTATGAGCATTGTTGGTGTATTCCACAGCTCTTTCTTCTTGTTTATTTGCCAATTTTCACAAATTATCACGACCGTGGAATATACCCATCTTTCCGAAGCGCCGCTTTCCAATGTGAAATTCGATTTCGTCTCGTTTGAGCGCTGTGGAATTTCGCAAACTATGAATAGGTTATATGTAC